>JAMPIV010007094.1:0-77345 GCA_024509875.1 Oreohelix idahoensis
AGTCAGCTAAAACAATCAGCTAAGCACTCATTTAAAACAGTCAATTAAAACATTCAGCTACAACGGTCAGATAAAACAGTCAACAGTCAGTTTAAACAGTCGGTTTAAAAAGTTCAATCAGCGATTTAAAAAACAGTTATTTAAAACCGTCACGAATATTCAGTTTAGTTAAAATCTAACCATCATTTCTTACGAGAACAGATTGAAGGTCTAGTAAAACCAACCTTTGATGATGAGACGAGAGTTATTGATCTGAAAACTGTCTATATTCTCTTTGTATTATCCTACTCAATTTGTACAAAACTCTGTAATGATGGCGCTCAGCAGTTCTCAGAAATGTTCTGCCAGTATATTTTGTTATCCCCTTCTTATTTTCATTCAGCTCTCCTTTCTTCCAAGTCATGTTTCTCCACTTGGTCTTTATATGTGATTAGTTCACTCCTCTACGGCAGTATATGCTAGCGGACTACCTTTACAATTTTTTTTTTACCGTTATTCCATCACAGATGTTGTTCATTTTCAAATACTGTACTTGTTGATGAAATTCTAGAGAAGGGTTTGGTCGAGGGCGATACACCGGTAGGTCACAGAAAATCATTTGTTAGATTCCTGTATGGGAGATAAGAGTGTCCGGTTGATAGAGTGGTTAGAGCACTGGTCTCTCGCAGCAAAAGTGCCGGGTTAGAAACACTGTACTGACACGCTCCAGTCTACCCAGCTGTAAATGGGTACCTGACTCTGCTCTTTGAGTTAGGGAAGGAAAAGTCAGTAATGAAGGAATCTGGTCATCCCGCCTCTTGATGCTGGACCTGGCATCGTGAAGTCTCTAATACTTTACTTCCCTACGGAAGTATCTGTTATGGGACTGCCTGTGACCTGTGACCTTTCATGGCAGATAAGAACAACGTAAAGAGTTGTTTTTATGCTATGGTAATTTCTGACAAACCATCTTGTGCCGGCATTTAAACCCGCGGAGAAAAATATATTCTTTCTCAGTTCTCAGTGAAAACCTAAGAGCTAGCTGATGTGACAGTACGGACTGTTACGTCGGATTAACACTAAGGTGCTGCCACTTAATTATAGTTAGGGTAAGAATACTTAGCAAGATTAAACACTAAGTATTTGAGCGTGTCTAGTTAGTGTAATAACACTAGTCGCAAATCCTATGAGTGATTTAATTAAAGTGTTCAGGAATGACGTCTTCGAACTTGAGGTAGAATTGCTCAGTAGCTAGGACGGAAGTGATGGTTTGAGAGAAGAGGGTTAATTGAGTTGGTTTTAGGCACGAGACGAGCGAGGCAGTGATTTTGGGGTTTTGGACCATCTTGTAAGTTCGATGGCTGTGTGTTATTTCTTGGGATGACTGGTTTGTTTACCACAGAAGCACATGTATTTATGAACTATTATGAAGTTGTCAGAGTGTGCAGACACTTAATAAAGGTGTTCATTCATATTTAATCCAGCTTGAACTTATTTCCTGAACGTCAGTAGGAAGTGTCGTTTGTTTACATCAAGTAATTGAGAAAAGAATGTTACCATATTTTCGACGATCATGCAGCCTAAAACATAAACACAGTTACGAGTCTCCAAAAGAACCACCTGGGTTATGTTCCTATTCTGTAATCACCATCTCTGGCAGTCGCCAGTAAAACAACAGATGAACATTGACAAAAGATCCCACCCCATTCTCGCCCTGTCACACTAGACTTGATTTGTCACCGTGACCAAGCCCGGTCACATCTAACTTGATTTGGTGCCGTTCCCGTCCACTCTCCCGGCCACATAACTTGATTTGGTGCCCGTGACCAGCTCGTAACTGCCTTTTTACGATGGATTCAGCTACTTGATTTGGTGCCGTTGACCAGCTCGTAACTGCCTTTTTACGATGGATTCAGCTACTTAATTTTGTGCCCGTGACCAGCTCGTAACTGTTTTTTTATGATGGATTCACCCATTCAACAGCTAGAGCATCAAGTATTTTTGTTGCAAAAGCAAAACCATCTGCTTCAACAACAATTGTCACAGCAACAAACAGCTGCTGGAAGGGCACACTGGAACAGTCTCAATAAAAGACACTGTCGCATTTCAATGAGAAACGTTATCAATATAATAAAACAAGGAAAGATATTTGAAATAAATAATGTTACCAGTGAACAACAAAGATGTATGGTAACGACAGAAAATGGACTAAGAGCATATATAAAGCCAGTAACACAGTGGAGAAAAACCTTTAACAGACGTTATCATTCCTGTTCCACTGCTGAGGTTCATATCCCTCCACCTGAGCTGTACTCACGTATCCTCTCCCGTGATGCTCGTTTGGCTGAGTTACCCTCCGTTACTCCAGGCCTCTTTCATGCTTCGCCTCAGCATGATATTATTGTACCTCCTATTACTGCCACAACTCCTGTCCATACCTCCCTTCCTCCCCCTGTTAACCTCCCTTCAGACCCCGCTTTTCCTCCCCCTGTTAACCTCCCTTCAGACCCCGCTTTTCCTCCCTCTGTTCATCTCTCTTCTGACCCCGCTTTTCCTCCCCCTGGTTATTTTCCTCCGCCTCCCTCCGACCTTGATACAGAACCTGAGTCTGACTTTTCAGATGTTGAACCTTCTCTTTCTCCTTATGGTTATTTTCCTCCGCCTCCCTCCGACCTTGATACAGAACATGAGACTGACTCTTCAGATGTTGAACCTTCTCTTTCTCCTTATGGTTATTTTCCTCCGCCTCCCTCCGACCTTGATACGGAACATGAGACTGACTCTTCAGATGTTGAACCTTCTCTTCCTCCTTATGGTTATTTTCCTCCACCTCCCTCCGGTTATTTTTCTCCCCCTTCCTCTGATCTTGACTCTTCCCCCGATTATTCTTCTTTTGATATTGGACCTGATGTACCTCTTCCCTCAGCTCGTTTTCTCTTTAGACGTCGTCATCCAAAATTCATTTACGATTCTGTTCCCTTTCCTAAGCCCCTTCACCAGCGGGCCGCCCATGTACGAACCCGTTTTCGTCGCTCCCGTGGTTCTGTTCATTCTCCTTACCGTAGTCCCTCTCCTCCGCCTCTCCCTCCCCCTGCCACACCTCCGTCTCGTAGATTGCGTGTTCCCCTCCATTATCCTCATACCAGTCCGCAGCCTCCACCCCGACCCTCCCGTTGTTTCCCGTAGTCCATGCCATTGTTCCTACATTCCAACTTACACAGTATGATTCTCGCCTGATATTGTATGCCATTGAAAGATTGGAAGCAATGAACATTTTTGCAAAGATGTTTACAAATTGAACTGCACTTACCTCCAGATGCCGTCTCTGGTCAGGTTGACATTTCCTGCCCTGCTATTATTTTTAGCATGAAGTCGACCTTGCTTCTCGTGTCTTCCGATGCAGGTCTCCTACACAATACCCTCCTGCTGAATTGCTTGATCCTGATGCTACCGTGAAGACCAATCGTTATGCATCCTTGAACATCTGGGTTACACACTTTACGCACATTTCCAGTTCAGATAGGAAAGTCCAACAGCCGTTATTTATGGAGAGCTGTTACATTTTCGTCCGCAAGAAAGACATTGCTGAATCTACCGGTACATGAACATTTCCCTTACAACATCCTTTCGACCACTGCTGATGGAGATCCACGAACTCAAACGATCTCTGCAGTCCTGATATATTGTAGTTGATGTAATTCCCTTTTACAAGCGTTAGCGTCATTATGTCACATTATTTTTGACTAATGTAATATTTGACAATCTTGTATGCCCCTATGATTTTTTTGTGTTTTTTTGTGTGTTTTTCTTGTTGCCATGTTTCTGACGTAAGATTTAGCCCAGATTTTTTTAAGGTTTACATCGTTCTGTTGTACCAAATAAAAGTGATTAACTAATGTACATCTTCACCCGCCACTAATGTTGGCATCATTCACGATTCATTATGATGATGACACCATATTGCATTATGATTGTTTGAATTTTCGGTTATTGTTACACCGACACTCATACATGTGATTTAACTATTTGCCCATTTATATATTCTATACCATTGTCCATTGATTACCATGTTTCCATTCCATTCATTGTTTCCGGTTATTGTTACACCGGCAAAGTCATTTTTTAAATGAGATTTACCCATTTTGCCCATACTTTCCCACCAAGTTCTGTGATTCTATTTCCATTTGTTCCATTCATATTTTTTTTCATCACCCACTTCAGTGAAGTGTAGGGTAACAGCCATTTTGGGCATCCGCCATATTTTATGTGCACCCGCTATATTTTTTTTTGCCAGTTTGTTTTCCTTGCGACGTTAACTCGCTTGTCATGTTATTTTATGTTTTATGATTCGCACAAGTGTGAGAGATATTGATGACTATCAACCCATAAAGCGTTTTGTTAGTTCGTTAATGAATGTTAGTTACTGTTCTATTTTGAACATATATTTTTTTTGGCCACTTATTAGTACTATTTGTAGCTACCATAACCTCCATAGTTTTTTTCCCACGTGTCCCTCGTTTATGTTATGTCCATCAGTCCCTACCTCTTCATGATCGATTTTTGTGTGTGAAATGTTAATGGTGTTATTTCATCCATTATTTCCATCTATTGTTTATTGTAGTCCTTCTGACATGATTTATGGTGGGATACATGAATCTCAATAATTTTGTTTTAGAGTTAGTAAATTTTTTTTTCTAGGGAATAAAGTGTCTCCCTACGGGATACACTTTAGTGGCCCCGGGCGTATGTGACAGTACAGACTGTTACGTCGGATTAACACTAAGTTGCTGCCACTTAATTATAGTTAGGGTAAGAATACTTAGCAAGATTAAACACTAAGTATTTGAGCGTGTCTAGTTAGTGTAATAACACTAGTCGCAAATCCTATGAGTGATTTAATTAAAGTGTTCAGGAATGACGTCTTCGAACTTGAGGTAGAATTGCTCAGTAGCTAGGACGGAAGTGATGGTTTGAGAGAAGGGGGTTAATTGAGTTAGTTTTAGGCACGAGACGAGCGAGGCAGTGATTTTGGGGTTTTGGACCATCTTGTAAGTTCGATGGCTGTGTGTTATTTCTTGGGATGACTGGTTTGTATACCACAGAAGCACATGTATTTATGAACTATTATGAAGTTGTCAGAGTGTGCAGACACTTAATAAAGGTGTTCATTCATATTTAATCCAGCTTGAACTTATTTCCTGAACGTCAGTAGGAAGTGTCGTTTGTTTACATCAAGTAATTGAGAAAAGAATGTTACCATATTTTCGACGATCATGCAGCCTAAAACATAAACACAGTTACGAGTCTCCAAAAGAACCACCTGGGTTATGTTCCTATTCTGTAATCACCATCTCTGGCAGTCGCCAGTAAAACAACAGATGAACATTGATAAAAGATTCCGCCCCATTCACACCCTGTCGCACTAGACTTGATTTGTCACCGTGACCAAGCCCGGTCATATCTAACTTGATTTGGTGCCGTTCCCGTCCACTCCCCCGGCCACACTGATTAGATTCACTTTATTTGTGAACTGCTTAATAAGACAGGAACCTATAATTTTCTTTGTGAAAGAGAACATGACTTTTTCTAAAAACCTGAAGTAAACGAGAAAAATGTTCACATACAGAGCAAGGCATGTGTCACAGTTGGCAGGGTAGGTGATGTTGAGTGACAGTTCAGAACAGTGTACTCTAAAATTGAGACCGATTTTCCACCTAGCCCTGCAGACATGACTTTACTAATGTAGATCTTTAGAAGAGTATCTTATTCAACATTTTATTGTTAATGGAAGTAAGGAAGAGAGTTCTTCAATGTTATAACTTATATAGAACGGATCCTGAAATATGGGAGTTATTCATGGACAATTAATGAACAATGGAAGGCACTAGAAGCCGTAGAGATGTGGTTTTACGGAAGAATGTTAAAAATACCATGGACAGCCAAAAGTAGTAATGAGGATGTCCTGAAAGAGGCCAATGCGCAAAGGAAACTTATTTCACAAGTTAGAAAGGGGCAATCCACTTTTTTGGGGCATGTTATGAGAAGAGGAAAGCTGGAGTATATCGTAACAACAGGTAAGAGAATATATCGTAACAACAGGTAAGAGAATATATCGTAACAACAGGTAAGAGAATATATCGTAACAACAGGTAAGAGAATATATCGTAACAACAGGTAAGAGAATATATCGTAACAACAGGTAAGAGAATATATCGTAACAACGGGTAAGAGAATATATCGTAACAACAGGTAAGAGAATATATCGTAACAACAGGTAAGAGAATATATCGTAACAACAGGTAAGAGAATATATCGTAACAACAGGTAAGAGAGTATATCGTAACAACAGGTAAGATTAAAGGAAAATGAGATAAGGGAAGACAAAAAGAAAAAACACACCGTGTCGGCATGGAAAGAAGTCAGCAGCAGAATTGATAAATTGAACTGGAGACAGGAAGTTGTGGATAGACATGATCTCCTACTCCACTAGGCATGGTACTTAAAGAGAGAGAGAGAGAGATCTTTAGACAGCACAGTGTTTCTAAAGCATATCCCTCAGTTCCTGGGTTGCCTACTGCTATTCTAGGACCTTGTCTTGCCACTTGGACATTAAACATCAACATTCTATATCAACATTAAACATCAACATTCTATATCAACATTAAACATCAACATTCTATTAGGCATCGTCACGGGTAGCTGATTTTTTTTTTTTTTTTTTCTTGACTCAAGTGTGGCCCTTGGCTGTTGTGAGTCCGTGTTTTTATTGGATGTCTTAAATATTGTCTATCCATCTGTTTCTTGGTCTTCCTTGTCCTCTAGCCCCAGATTTTCTGCTGTTCTCGCCATGTATTGAGAACTACTCGGGCACCATTTTGATAAGATGGCTGAACCACTTTATCCTACATTGGTGTACTATAGCACAGGTTGAAAATCAAATTGACTTTTTTGGTCACGAGTATGCCGAATTAAAATGTCAAATTCGCCACACTACAAACGTATTTTTCCCGTGTAATTCCCGGGGTCTCTGAAGGGAAAAATAGGGAATATGCCTACTGAACCCTCAGGGTTGTCGCATAAGGCGGATAATATGAGGGGTGTGTATGGAGCCGGTAACCTAACTATGTCAAACAAATTGTGACAAAAACCACCACTGAAGGATCATGTGATTGTTTGATACAGGCTTCCTGAAAGGGCATCAGCTGTAATTGTCTTTTTTGTCATCTACCAATTACACCATGAAGTGCTAAGCTTACAGTAACAAAATTTCATGCAAAAGTATTGTTTCCATGCCATTTTCATCTCTCTTATTGTCTCTTTAACCTCATCCGTCCACCAAGGTGTCTTCTTTATCTGGTTCCCAAGTCGAACTTCACCACATGCTTCTGCTGCAGCTGTCTTTATGATGTCCTTAAATTTCAGCCAGAGTGTTTCCAGGTCATCCGGTTGTTATTAAGTGTTTATTACTGCTGTAGCAATAAGCCACTTAAATCTGGTCTTCACTTCTGGCTCTCTCAGCTTGTAGGTCTTAATGCTCGTTTCCCATGTTCGTTTACTTAGCTTCTTGCGTGATGTTAGACAGTTCCTAGGCCGAGTAACGCTTTCAGTTGTTCTTTTAATTGTTAACAAGTAGTGGTCACTTCCAATCTCTGGCCTCCTCCACACTCTAACATCCCCGACATACTTGAATGAGCTCTTCATAACTATGGCATAGTCGATCACTGACTTCTCATTCTTTGTTGTTTCACACCTAGTGTATACATGCATGAGCTAAGAGGGAACTTTGTGTTTGTAATTATCAGATTCTGCTCAGTCCAGAATCTAAGGAGTCGCTTTCCATTGACATTAAGAGTATCTTCTCCATATCTTCCGATAACTCTACCCCATCTAGCATGGTCATGTCCAACTCGGGCATTGAAATCTCCAAACATGATAATTTCATCTAGGCAGTCGTCCACTGTCTTTTGAAGGAGCTCGAAGAATTCCTCCTTGACCTCTGCTCTCTCATCCTCATCTGGCCCATACACTATGACCAGGTTGACTATGGTTTCTCCTTCTTTCAGTTTTAGGGCCATAATGCGTTTTGAGACAAAGTTCCTTCCCTTGATACTATCCCTTTAGTTTTTGGCCACAAAACAACCCACGCCCCCTTCAGCTCTTTCAGATGTGGGGACGCCACTGTAGAGTAGCGTGTCGCCATCGAGATTCATAACTCCTTGTCCTTTTTTCTTTGTTTCTGTTAAAGCCAGGATTTCTAATTTGGCTTTCCTCATCTCTTCTACCAGCTCCTCTTCCTTCCCTCTCATACTTCTTGTGTTCCATGTTCCGTATGTCGTGGTCCGTTCCAGTTCGTCGCCTTTAGAACCAGTCCGGTTTTCTCTCTTATGTTTCGCGTATGTTTATAAGACAAACAGGTGATTGGCCTGTTGTGTCTGTGCATGATGGAGGGGCTGCATCCTAACGGCCTCCATGCAGGCCGCACTCCTCCTTTTTCAGCCGGGCTTGGGACCTACCTAGGCGTAGTTATTAATCACGCCATATACTAGAAATCTCTCTTCACTCCTATCTCGCTGGCTTCTCCTCTCTGTCTGTGTGATGTAAGTGGAGGTACAGAGTCTTTATCACGCCAGTCGTATATCCGAAAATTTTGGGTACGCAAAGTTTATTTTCGGAGTTAGGAGCCGCGCTGGTGTAATGGTTACAACGTTGTACTGGCGACCAGGTTTTCGAGGTTCAAGCCCGGGCGTCGGCGATTGAATGAGTGTCAATGACCGGGATTTTGACTGAATAACCTGAACGGCTCCTGAAATAAACCCTCTGTGGATGGGAAGGAGCGAAGCTCCTGACCGGGTTGGAAGGAAAGTCCTCAGGTTCCCCAGCCTCACAGCAATGACATGTCATTGAGTCGAAGGGCTTAAAGCCCAAGTGCCGCTGGTTAAGGAAACATCACCCGCCACGCCTGGTCGGCTTTGATTCTTCCAAGCTATGTTATTGTAAAATAGCCATCAATAAAACCTTGAAACATACCGTCTCTCACCAACACCCGCCACGCCTGGTCGGCTTTGACATCTTTATCTGCGTCTTAATTGTCTCTCATTCTGACACTGTCAATATATACTGAAGCACATTAAAAACGCACCACCTGTATAATCCAGGAACAGAGTGTGAAATGTAAATATACGTGTTTACATATTTGGAATCTTTAGTCATTTTCCTATGAATCCATGCTGGTCATTAATTTGTACATTTGATTGTTATGAAATTCATTGCATTCTGTGCAGGCAAGGGAGAAAACCAAAAATGCAAATAATAAAAAAATTCATTCACACTATCCTCAGTATCTGGTATGTCCACCGTGTGCTTGCAAACAAGCTTGGCAGCGGCTCCGCATGGAACGCACAAGTCTCTGAAGGAAATTCCGGAGAATCAAGTCCCATTCACGTGTAAGAGCAGCTTCGAGCTGTTGCAGATTAGCTGGAGAACGTTGCCTGTAGACTCTGCGTCCAAGCTCGTCCCACAGATGTTCTATAGGGGACATGTCTGGTGATAGGGCAGGCCAATCAATCGTCACAATGTTCTGCTGCTGTAGATATTACTGCGTAATGCATGCGGTGTGCGCACGTGCGTTATCCTGCTGGAGAAGCTGCAAGTCTGGATAATTTATGAACGCAGGAGCAACCAATGCATCCAGAACCTCATCTCGATATGTGACAACATTAACATTTCCACGGAAGACGTGAAAAGGCTAGCGATGGTGAAAACTGAATCCTCCCCAAATGTGAATACTGCCACCTCCAAATCGGTTGTGCTGACGAACAGAGCAATCTGCAAAGCGCTCTCCACACCGTCGCCAAATCCGCATACGTCCATCAGCAAAGGATATGTTGAATCTGCTGTAGTCTGTGAATAGGACAGCATTCCACTGCAGTCTAGTCCATCTGACATGTTGCTCTGCCCATTGCAGGCGTTGCTGACGATGTCTGTGAGTCAAGTTTGGCCCAACATAAGGTCGTCTTGCAGTAAGGCCAGTATCTCTAAGTCGTCGTATGACTGTCATTCGAGAGACTTGCCCACGTCTACCCACTATTGCTCTTGCTGTTTGACTTGCCGGGAGAGAACGATTCCTTAGGTGACTCAGCACAATATGACGATCTTGCGCAGGGGTAGTAACTCGTGGTTGGCCACTCCAAAGTCTATCCCGGGCACTGCCAGTGGTTCCATAACATTCATTGAGACGTACAATAGTGCTGTGGTGGCAATTCCTCCTTCTGGTAATGGCCCGCGAGCTCATTCCGGTCTCCAACATACCAATGGCTCGTTGGCGGTCGTTTTCAGATAGTCGTGGCATTTCAAGCACATGTACAGGGTGTTTTGTCTCAACGGCCTTTTTATACCGAGTATACTGCCACAACGCGTACACATTTTCAGGGTCATAGCTGTTGGGAATCGTGTTGCACGTGTAACTTTCATTGTTTTCATGTAGTCTGTACACAAACCCGTGGGTTGAATCATGCACTTTCCATTCCAGCAGCCATTCGCTCTCCTCCTCATGACAAACACGAGGAAAATTCAATCCCACATTTTTTTTCAGCTTTTCGGCATCAGTATATATAATAGTGGTGCGTTTTTAATGTGCTTCAGTATACATACACACACATATACTCTGACAATACGAACCTGACGACGCTTTCTCAGTGACAATTTTCCATAGCGCAACATTGACAGCCGTTCTTTGTTTTGTCCGATAGTATATGTTGGGTAAAATTGATAAAAGTAATACACCCACTGACTCTGAGACAGGCATAATCACTGACAGGGATTTAAAAAAAGGCAAAGGATCCCGTTACACGCCCATTGAGGCATATTAGGAATGTGGTGTTAGGCCCATATTTTCTTGACCATCGGCACACTAGGGGTGATGTGGTCAGCATCACGCCGGCCGCCTTAACCTTCCCAGAGTTGCTCTGGTACCCAATTGGTGCTGGGTCAACCCAGGAGCCGTTTGCGGCCTAAAAAAATCCCACCTCATCTGGGGATCGAACCATAGACCACTGAGCTAGGAAGCCAGTGCACTAACCACTATGCCACCGCGCCATTCACTGACAGGGGACAAGACATACATTTCGTTTTATAGGTAAATTTCTAACTGGTGACCGGAAGTAAATTTCATTCTGTCTCTGTTGACACCAGAAGCTGGTGTTTTACAACCATGTCTGTGGGAACCAGAGAAAAATTGTCTAGGAAAGTAAACACATTGTCCCGATAGCACATCGTGGAAACAGATCGATGGGGGTTATAGGAAAAGAGAATAACCCCAAACTCTCTGGCAATACACAAACATAGTGATGGTAATACAACCATCAAGAAAGGATTAGCCAAGCGCTGATACGTCTCATGGGACTCAAGAACAACTAACGGCGACTTGTATTTCAACTCTACATTTAAACTCTACACAAGCAATTGTGATATAATTTCTCTAAAATTAAAACAATTACCATACAGCATACCCTGTCTAGGATGATCTAATCTAATTTAATATTTAGAGAAAACAATAATTATAATATATTTAGTTTGATTTTATTGTCACATGATCTCTAGTTTGAATTAATGTTCTTATTTTATTTCAAATTGTTGAACAATAATTAATGTAATAATCACGTTTTGTTATAATTCTATAATATAATTACAGAGTAGTGTCCCATTCATAATTGGCAGTTGTAAATGTTTTGTTGTCAATATTTAATATCCATCTCATCAGTAGAACACATTTCACCAATCCTTGACTCTGAACCTTATATTCTAATCCTCCACTACAGGATTAAGAAGGGGACACGGTAGAGTCAGAGTCTATCAGAACTAATTTTCCAACCTGATCCACATGCAGTGGTCTCAGATAATTCAGGACTAGCCGTGATAGAGATACAGACCTGGAACAGGATATATATATATATATATATATATATATATATGAGACTGAGTCAAGACTACAAGCACAGACTGACACTCTAGGAAATATACCTTATAGAAGTCTGTGTTAAAAGTTTGGTAAAATGGTTATTTACAATTTATTTGGCCTGATCAGAATTTTCTGCATCAGGTCCAACAACCAAAATTGATATTATGAATGTATTTATAACAATTTACATACTACCATGGATCTTCTGTCCATTCAAATTATAATACGACAATCAAAATATGTATCTATGTTCACTACGTTACTGACACTGGTAATTAATAGTATGAGTGGGGTACTGTCATCATTCCCTCTTTCTCTTGTAAACAATATCTTGAAATTTTATTTCAAACAATTTATTGGAAGGTCTTTATATGCAGAACTATAATGTTCTATAGTTATAGTATTTTAGTAGTGGATAAACTGAGTGCCGACATGTATGGCACTTATCTAGATTATAGATGTTGCTGTCAGTTTCACAGGCTCTCTGGTATGACCACGCTGACAAGGTTCCTGGTGCAGTAACTAGACCTCAGGGTCCAAACAATAGGTTTCTTTAATATACTGCAACAACGCCACCAGGGTTCTGGTACCCACACTGTACCAGAACAAAACCTCTGAAACAACGTTATGATTCTTAAAAACACATCTATATTCTCTTTTACATGTAATAATTTGCATAAAGAATAAGGGTCAGATCTCTCTGACCACCTCATACCACCCTGAGATGACAATGCATTACCAGTGCCCCTATTTTATTCCTTAAGGGCTACAACGCCTCTGACACTGCAAAATGATGATCTCACATAAGATAACGTGGGTTAGCTTTCCCACTGGCAACTGTGGAAATCATTTTCAGTTAAGCAATACACATTAATTTTACTGCTTTTACTGCTTGAACACAACCCACAGGTCCTGCATAACTCTGCTGGGGACTCTGTACTTAGTCGAAAGCCTTCCCAATCGAGCATTATCACAGACACCAATTTTAATGTAATAACAAAATTAATAAATTCCTTCCTTACCACAATTCAAAGAAACATCACAAACGTACGTTGAATGGCTTTAGCATAAATAATAGTTTAAATTCAGCTTTGCCTTTCTGTTCAGACTGCCAATGGGTAATAATACACTTGGTACTGCTGAGGACAACGCAGCTTGCTTCTAGCATATTACTTTTCAGCTGGCGCTGAGCTGTAAACGCTTTTTGCCAATATGCCTAGACCGGCCCAATCACAGCGAGGGTCTAGCATTTCAATTTTCAAAATTTAAAAGGAAAAACACTACTTCACACTTCTTAGGAGTGATTTTTCTAAATATAGATTTTATCTTTTCTGCCCAACCAATACTCTCTGTCTACCCTCCAATCAGATTCGAATTACTCCTATGCCTCCTTTCAAACTATCGATCCCAATAACGTTACAGTTAACTAGCAATGACACAGTCCGTTCGTCTACGCGTTTCCAGTCAAATAGTATTTGCTCATTTACTTGGCTAATAATTTGACTACCATTAATATTAAAACATTTGTGCTCAGAATACACTAAGCTACATGAATATATAATTTTTATGACAATATTCATTTGCGTTTAGATTTTCAGTTTTGTCACTGACAGTCGTTAATTATAACTTTTTACATAAGTCTACCATCTTTTCCCCCTCCTTCTGTCTCACTTTTTAATTTTTCAAATAAACCAACTTGTTTTTGTGACGTCACAACTACACTACGCGTCGAGAATTTAAACTGTCTGTGTGTATATATCAGTTAGCTTTGCCACAACGTGTATATACTAGTTAGTCTCGCGTGCAGAACGACGCGGGTTTTGGCATGCGTTGGTAGCATTTTGTGTTAATGTATTACAGTCATCTCGTTATTGCTACTTAAAAAAAGTCCAAAAGACTACCACATTTTGCGTTACTGTTGACAGATTACGTTACTTCAGACAGCAGTTTGGCGTTACATTCCCAACAAATCGTTACTTATAAGGCTAGGCTGCATTGTGTATGCAGCAGATCTGGCCAAATGTTAAATATTAGTAGTACGTTTCCGAAACCGAAACTAAAAGGCGTGTTAGATTTTTACCGTGGGATCGCTCTGTAGGCTTTAGCACTGCACCAAAAGCAGCGTTACTGGCGTGTGAGAACATCACCGTCAGACACAATAGGGCGAATATATTTATTATCATTCTATGACTAAAATCTTACTGAAGTGAGCGATTATTCTCGCAGATTTTGCTACACACACACACACATATATATCTATCTATCTATATATATATATATATATATATATATATATATATATATATATATATATATATATATATATATTTATATATATATATATATATATATATAAGTTCGAAAATAACTAGCAGGACGTTACTGGTAAGATATTTCAATGCCTACCACAATGCATGGGATAACAACAGTAATGATCCAGCAGGAAAAAGACTGTTGTATTACATTGAAAGAGCTGAGCTAATAATACTAAATGATGGTTCAATCACAAGAATGAATCCATGCAGCTGTGGAGTAGATACAGCAGTAGATATAAGTATTTTTACTCCAAACCTAGCCTCTGCTAAATGGGAAGTACTGAATGACTCTAGCTCAGATCACTTGCCCATAGAAATAAACCTAAATGACAAATACAGACCTAGTCCAAAAATCTCCAAACCAACATTCAACTTCAAATAAGCAAACTGGAAGTCCTTCCAATTAGAAGTAAGTAAACTGAGCGCAGAACAAATTGAGTCTAAAAGTGTAGATCTATTTGCAGAAAGATTAACAAATGAGATTTTTAAAATAGCAATAAAATATTTACCACACAGGAATATGTGTTATCACTTAATACCAACATAAAAAGGTAAAGATGGGAAAATAATCAAGGATAAAAATCCAGTTCCATGGTGGACAGAAAGAGGCTCAGGACAACTAAAATAGAGGGATAATATTTTATCAAACATTAAATCATAGGACACAAATAACTACAGTTTGGAGAAAACTAAAAGCAATTAAGGGAGGAAACAACAATAAATTTAAATCCCAACAATTGAAATCCCACAGAGAGCTGAAATAGATAGAAAAAAAGATAACATTCTAGCTAAATACTTCTATCAAGTTCGTTTAATAGACAGTCTAGATACGGCAGAGATAAAGTGGCGAAATCTCTGTTAAAAAAATTAAAAGACGAAAATACGGAAAGCACACAATACGCTAATTATTTAAATGCAGACATTACAGTAGATGAAATAGAAAGAGTATTAGCAGGAAAAACCAATACCACATCCGGACAAGAAATTCTTAGCTATGAAATCCTCAAAAATGTACCAAACACCACTCTAAGGGTGATTGCATCCTTCTACAACAAAATCTGGTACACGTGAAAAACCCCATGTTCATGGAAGACAGCAGTAGTCATCCTCATACGACAGCCAGATCACGAAACACATAAGGTCATCTCATGCAGGCTAATATCGTTAACATCGCACCCAGAAACAATTTTCCAGACAATAGTTAACAACCCATTAAAATTTCACTTAGAAAATCACAATTTGCACAGTTCAAATCAGGCGGGTTTGAGAAGCCATCATAGTACAATAACCAACCAAGTACACCAACCAAGATCTGCTTACTCGTAGCAAGCAAGAGGACATGCACACCATCATAGCTGGCAGACGCTGGAGCTTGGTTGGTCATGTCCTCAGAAGAGACCCCGATGCCATCACAAAAACAGCTATGTTTTGGACCCCTGAAGGAAAGCGAAAGAGATGCCGACCAAAAACAACTTGGCGGAGGACTGTGGAGGCTGAGATGCAAAGAATGAACCAGAGTTGGGGCACTGTACGAAGGATGGCCACCGACCGTGCAAAGTGGAATCAATTTGTTGTTGCCCTACAAGACGCCACTAGGCGTGATGGCCACTGACTGCTTTGACGGTCGGTGGTTAAGGATCGAAGAAGAAGAAGATAGTACAATAGAGCAACTGTTGAAGCTGGAACATGATGTTAAAACAGGCTTCAAAAAGAAAGAAATGGTAGCAGCAATATTCCTTGATGTAGCAAGAGCACATGATGAGTGTTGGAGGGAGGGTGCAATATATAAGATCAGGAAATTAGGTATAGTAGGAAGAACTTATAATTTTCTAGAAAACTTCATGCAGGATAGATATTTCACGGTACAAATAAACAATGATAGATCCGATGTTTATGAACAACAGAATGGAATCCCACTGGGATCAGTAATATCACCATCAATATTTACGATTAAGGTCAACGACCTAGGAGACGATTTTAAAGACTTAAAAACCAACTTCTCTCAGTTTGCCGATGATGCAGCGATATGGAGAACTGGAAGAAATCTTCCATCCATCTATAAAACAGTACACAAACCAATAGGTAAAGTATCCGGCTGGATACACGAGTGGGGAGATAATCTAAACGTTAAAAACCAGTAGGAATGATCTTCAGTAGAGGGCGTGTAATTACAAAAATATAACTGAAATTAACATTAATGAGCAAACAGTATGTACAGCAGAAACAACTAGATTTCTGGGTACGATACTAGACAAGCAGCTAAACTGAAGCAGACACATAGACATATTAGTAGAAAACAGTAGGAGACTTATTAAAATGCTAAAATATATGCAAGAAAGTGGTTGAGGAGCCTGCAATAAGACAATGATTACCTTCTATAAATCATTTATTATGGGTAAAGTTGGCTATGCCAGTGTGTTCTATGCATCAGCCCCTCTGAGCAATAAGAAAAAACTAGACAGTTCAAAAACAGGTACTGTCAATAATAGCAGGTGCTTCAAAGAGAACATCAGTAGAGGCGTTAGACGTAGAGCTAGGCATTATATCCCTGGAGCTAAGGAGAAAAGACCTAAGATTCAACTACTTGGCAAAAGTGGCAAAAGATCCAACACACCCTGCACACAAAACCTTTGATAGGGGTAATTAATTCATAGGCCACATTCCATTAGAATATAATAGATACCCGTCATGATGGAAAACAATGGAAGAAGAGGATCATTATCCAAAACTATTTAACATGATAAATAGTAGTGTTCAGTAAAAAGCAAAGATCTCACCACGGTAACTAAAAGTGCCAGAAACTGACTCCCACTTAACAAAGGTCATAAGCAAATCTAAAGACATAATCTCAACAAAAAGGAAAACACTAGAGTATATACGTAGAACAGTATATACATAATAGCCTTACTATATATACAGATAGGTCAAAAGATGAAGAAGAGCAATTAGGAGCAGGAATAGTAATACCACAATTGAAAATTTATAATAGATATAAAGTAACAGGTAATACATCCATCAGTACAACAGAATTAATGGCAATTCTAAAAGATTTAGAAATAGTTGCAGAAAACCCACAAAATAAAGCAACCATTCTCACAGATTTCCTTTCATCAGTACTAGCTATTAGAAACATATATGAATGTAGCAGGCCAGATATTATAGAGGAAATACTACAGGTTAATACATATCTACACAATGTAGGATGTAGTGTCACATTAACATGGATACCAGCACATGTTGGGATAGCAGGAAATGAGCTTGCATATAAATAAGCCAAAGGGGGAAGAACTAGCAATAACAAAATTGAAGTAGGCTTAGGGAAGTTTGAAATTAAGAGCTTAATTGCCACAGCAATAACTACAGAGCGGATAATAGCATGGGACCAAAGCAAAAAAGGAAGACACTCATACAAAATGCTGGAATCCCCCCCCCCCCCCACCCCCCCCCCCCCCCAAAAAAAAATGACAAGTATCATGAACTAAAAATACTAATTAATAACAAAAATAGAAAAGCTCAAGCTTGGAACTGGATATTTAATGATAGAGGAACCCACATGTGAAGAGTGTCAAGAACCAAACACAATTAGACACTTTCTAGTAGACTGTAAAAAATATTACCAGCAGAGGCAAAACATTAAGACATACTGTAGTAATTTTAAGGTAGAAATGAGTGTAGAAAATCTCTTAGCCACTAAGACCCCATCAGAAATACAAAAGTTAATAAAACACTATATTACAAAAACAAAAGCCAACATATAAAAGAATAAATACAGATGCGAGCCAGTATACAGTGGTGGAAGATTCCCCCCTCCCCCCCCCCCTC
Organism: Oreohelix idahoensis; assembly: GCA_024509875.1. Classification (NCBI taxonomy): domain Eukaryota; kingdom Metazoa; phylum Mollusca; class Gastropoda; order Stylommatophora; family Oreohelicidae; genus Oreohelix; species Oreohelix idahoensis. The sequence continues at coordinate 18,073 of JAMPIV010007094.1, forward strand.
CCCTGATAAATACGGATTGTCTAAATAATCCTCCAATGAACATAAAATGCACAACAGTTAAGGCAATATCATTTTTTGATAATAAAACCATATTGAACTATAACAACAAATTGAGAAATACCTACTAGAGATAATATAGTATAAATCATAAAATAAATACAAACAAAAACATATTACAATAAATAAAACGCGTCCTTATATAACCAACAGCTCCATGTATATCGTAGATAGTTGAAAGGAGCGTGCTACAAAAAATAAGTAGCTAATACCTTAATTTTTCAAAATGACTATTATGAACTACAAAAAACTTTAGCGACCATAAGTTTTATATTTAATTCTAGGCACACTTGCAAACCATATTAAATGATTTCGCGTAATATATCGGGTGTATTCGCAGTAACTTGACGAATTTGATTTTTTTAAGCTACGGCATTGTTAAAATGCTAAGCGATAATTTTGTGGCCGTTGACAACAGTTGTCTGTTATTCTATTCTTCTGTTTTGTCGTATGATCGTAGTATGTGGATTCGTATGACTGCCCTTTCAGCAGCTTCTCTAGTATCATATACACTTCAAACAAGACTTGTTGACTCAACACAACTGATGTGGACAACGATGACAGGAAGCTATCTCCTTAGTTCTTTATTTACAGCAGAACCAAAACTTAAACTTGATGAAAATTGTTGGCAAAACTGACATCAACCAGCCTTCCACATACTCTGACTGGCTATCTGGTATGATTCAAAACATATGCTGCCGCTCACTCTCTCTCGCTTATATTCTCTAGAGGTGGTCTGGCCTCAAGTTGAGAACTACTGCATGTTATTCATACTTTCCTTACTGTCGTTTTTATTCTTCAACAACATCTCTTCTAGCTCTGTTAGTTGTAACAAAATGTCACTTTGGTGTCTCAGTATGCGACTGGCCTAACCGCCATTTTGTGGGGTTGCTGGGGGGGGTAGAGAACTCACAGGATGGAACAGTTAAGCGCCTCACGTGCCTCGACGGCACCTCATTAATAGTCAAGGTGCACGACCACTCAGGCGAGTTGCGGAAGATTCAGGCCGGATACAAACTGGTGATACGTAGATCTATTTCTAGCATCTGGGGAGTGGCTAGGACCGGCGAGCGCGGTAAGCCAGTTACATGGAACGAGGACGCACCAACGCTACGGCTGTCTATCTTAAACTAATATCAGCTAGACGTACACAGCGCGACTAGGCGCGCATCTGCGGGTACTCATACTGGCACGATAGCTCGACGGGTCACAGTACCGCAAGAGCAGCGGTAGATAGACTACTTCGCGGAAACATATCAGGTCTGCGTCCACAGGCCCTCGACACAGGTATACACAGTGCGAGATCTTGTGCGCAACATATGACCTACCTCCACAAAGTGATGGCTCATAGATAATGATGACGTCAACAACACTTCAACTAACACGTAATCATATGCAACCGAGCTATGGTCTATCACAGTACAGGTTGTATGATATCTCAGAAGAAGACTAGATATAATCTAACTCTATCGCAGTACAGTTCCACTACGTGAGCCCGACCAGCCCATGGACTATATCAGCATAGATGATGCGATGTAGAGGTGCACAGCTTCAACTGAGCGCCATACTGGGTCGTACAGCATGAGATCGCGAGTGCTAATGAACACGAGCAAAGGATAGGTGAAACACTAGAGCGTGAAGAGAGGCGGTATCTCGCATGGGAACAACACAAGCCGCCATATATACACAAGGGATAGGGGTATAGCGGGCGGAGGTTAAGACATCCATATTAGGTTCGCATTAGCTTTCACAAGTCCAGTCCTGGAGTCGCCGACTGAGAGAGCTAGGTATGCAGTGGAGGGATTAGAGACAACCAACTGGGCCGTCGGGCTAGTTCTTGGGGGGTCTCAGACTATTCTTTGATCACCACTAGCCGAAGGGCGGGGTAATGATGCCAGTGCCTATCAGAATCACACAATCAAAGGCACTCAGAACATACCGGTCATGGAGAGATAGAGGAGAGGACATCTCTAATACGGAGAGCCGTGTACAACGTGAAAACAAAGGCACACAATTATTCTATAAGAGTATTCTGGAAGTTGAATCTAAAGGGGGCAAATAAATCTGAAGATTTGCCGCTCTGAAGGCGAGAGACACTTCAATTATGTGAACTCTGAGGAGCTGAGAGTACATACGTGATCAATTACTCACCGGATAGTGTCTCGACTATAGTGTCATATACATAGCCTGAGGTTTCACACGCCGGATTTAACGAGTGACAGTCTTACAAGTATCGTTAGCGGGCGTTTGCACGATATCGTGCCTCATACTTTTATCGCTGGCCCGCTATTGAGTGGAGATTTTAGGGTTGAGGCGCAGCTTCTACTGTCGTGAGCCCGTGGTCAGTCTATGTATAAGGTCGGAAGACACTTGGTAAAATGACTTGTGCTCAGTTATTCTCTAGTCTTGAGTCTATCTTTTCTGTGTAGCACGAGCATGAGAAAAGTTCAGAGGACTTCATCTAGTAGGTTGGATCGCAAGGTTGAGCTTTGGCTTGGTCTACGTAGATAACTATTTTAGAGAGGGATCGTCGACGATATGGGCAGGAGATGGGGCCTAGGCTAGGGCCAGGTGATCGCCGTCTCAGAGAGGTGGCGGTATATTCTATGATTTATATACCTCTCATGTGCATTACTGCGTTGCGTCGCATGGCGCGACGAATTGCTCGGGGTGGAGTCGTCGGATATTGGGGGGGAGAGGCGATTTTTTGATGACCAGCGCGACCTGCTCTCGGGGGGGCTTGCGTGGGGATGGGGTTTGTGGGTGGTATTGAAGGAGAGGTTATGGGGTTAGCGGTGCGGGGTGGATGTCTGACTGGTAGCTCTTCCTGATGAATTTCTAGACACGAACCGCTAGTGCGGAGAGCGTTAGTCTCAGTTAGATCAGAGAAGTCTAGTACTCGGCAGGTAGTGCTTTGTAGTGAGTGCGTACGCGGGAGGCGGGACTGAGTGTGTCTCCAGAGGATGCGGCCGATCCGAGTGTACATGTGAGGAGAGTATGCGAGATTGTTATGAATTTGGGGCGGAGATCATGGTGAGCGTATGTAGTGGTGAGAATAGCTGAGTAACGAGTATTTGTTAATAAAGTTTGCAGGATATTGCGAGTAGAAGCGAAGGCGCAGGATCAGATATGCTGAGAGCGGCTGATTGGAGTACAGTAATTTTGTAGTCGTAGTGGTGCGAGGGATGCGTGAGAATATGGGAGCGAACGAGTGAAGTGCCTGTCATATGTGTGTGACAACGCAGAAGATTGAGATTTGCGTATGTTGTGATCAGGCACACTTTAGAGGTGTAGGGGAGGGGCCGTGCGAGGCACCGGACGCAGTGGCATGGAGGCTGCGGTGCGAGGAGATGTTCTAGTAGACTGTGGGACGGACGCACAGTTGGAGTTTGCTGAGGGAGATGGTGGAGGTAGAGTGTCGGGGGGGTGACATGGAGGAGTTGTGAGGCTAGGTTGATGGCGGGATATGGACATAGATGGGGTGGGTTGACTGGAGTCTGCTGAGTTCAGGAGGACACGAAGACTGAGGAAATTGAGTAGAGATCAAGACACGGTCAGTAGAGGTGATGGTGAGGGGTGGGTGATTTACTTGGATAGATTGGGATGACATTTAGGAAACAGAGCGATGAGATCAGATAAGGGAGTGTCGCTTGTGAGCACTGTTTGGAGTCACTAACAACAGGGGGGTGAGGTTAGGGCATGCACGGTGACGGAGCGTTTGTAGCAATGAGTGAAGACAATCAGTACAGAACAGGGGGTGGTCGGCGTCTGAGGCGAGACAGTCACGTGTGTAGAGCATAAGATCATCGGTGAGAGTAAGACGACAAGTAGAGATGTGGAGTGAGTTGTTCAGAAGTGGGTGGAAGTGAATATGAATAGAGTGAGTGTGTGTCGAAGTGCGTGTCAACGAGAGTAATTCGGCGTAGTGTGGAAGGGACACTTGATATGGTGGTGGGGGGTAGAGTGAGTGATATGGGGGATACAGTATTAGAAACAGTACAATGTGGAGTTATGAGCACTTTCCTAGTGGAGGGGATCGGAGAGGTCTGAGGAGTGGACAGGGGGACAGGGAGCTCATCGAGGGCACAGTGGAGGAGATGACGCGGGGTTGGTGACGATGTATGTGAGTCTTGGGGGATGTGGGGAGCACACAGATGATGTGTGGCGGGGTGGGAGGTGTGATAGGGTTAGGTGTGAGTTCAGTGATCTGTGTGAGGCTTGAGAGAGTGTGGCACATGTGTAGGTGGTAGAGGGATGGAATTTTCAAGTTGGAGAGTGTAGATGTCTCTCGGATGTGGGGTGTGGGGGGGTGGGGGGGTTTGGAGGGGGTTGAGGTGGTGTGGTTGTTTTGGTGTGTGGGGGTGTGTTGTAGGGTTCGAAGGGGTAGGGGGGGGGGTGATGTTTTAGGTGGGGGAGGTTGGGGAAGGGGGAGGGGGGTTTGGGGGGACTCCAGGGGTGGGGGTAATGGGTGTAGGGGTTTGCTAAAGGGGGCGTGGTGTTTGGGGGGGGGGAGGGGTGGGGGGTGGTGCGCTTTATTTTGGGTTGAAGGAGGGGGGCTATATGGGATTGTTGGTACAGGGGGGGTGAGGTATTTCGTTGTACAGTTGGGTGAATACGTGAGGAACTAGTATGTGCGGGGTTGTTTATTGGAGTTTGGTGGCAAGGGAGATATAGGTGCAGGGGACGGGGAGGGGGGGGGGTTTTTCGTGTGGTAGGGGGGGTGGGTTGATTTTGGGGGGTGGTAGTTGGAGTAGGGGGGAGTGGGTTGGGGTTGGGTGTGGAATGAGGTGGTGGGGTAGCGAAGAGGGGACTATGGGGGGTCGGATCTGTATTGGGGGGGTGGCTGTGGGGTATGACGAACTTGTGATGGGGTTTGGAATTGCCTGGGTGGATAGGACAATGGGGGTTTATTTTTTAGTGGGACCCCCCATAAAACCAACTGGTTGTCCCCCTAAAGGTGCATTTAGGATGAGTTGACTCCTGAGCATGGGATGTTGAGGGGGGGGGGTGGGTTGGAGGTTGTGTAAGGGGCGAGAAGGGAGTCTGTCAGGGGGATGGTGGATTGGATTTTTGTAGATGGGGCAGTGGGTGGGGGGATTGGGGGGTGGGGGAGAAGGGGGGGGGTGGGGGGGGGGTGGTCATAAAAATGGTCTTCAAGATTGAGCAGTGTCTTGGGTAGGTTGGAGGCAAAGGATGGGTAGGTGGGGGGGGGTGGATAGGGGTGGGTAGGGAAGATCGGGGGAGGTGGGGGGGGGAATATGCGTGAAATAGGGGTTAAGGGGGGGATGGAGTTGTGGATTTGGTAGGGGAGTAGTAATCCCTATAGATGCGTGAGGGGGGGGGGGGGGTGGTGTGGGGGGGGGAGGCGGGGTTGGGAGTGGGGGTATTAGGTATGGGGGTGGAGTACTCCCCCCCAAATGGGGGGGGGGGGGGGGGGGTGTGGGGGGGGGGGGGGGGGGGGGGGGGGGGGGGGGGGGGGGGGGGGGGTTTTTTTTTGTTAATTATGGGGAGGGGTGGACCGGTTGTGGAGGGTTGTTGAGTGGGTGGGTTTGGAAGTTAGGTCTAAGTAATGGGGGTGGTGTGGTAAGAGGGGGCGGTGAGTTAAATTTGGGGGGGGGTGGTGGGTGGGTAATTGGGTAAATTGGGGGGAGGGGGGGGTGGGTGTTTAGTATTAGTGTATGTTGACGAGAGAGTGGGCTTTGTATTTAGTATAGAATTTATGATGTAAAAGGCACATTACGGATAGATGTGCCATGCACAACATGCATTCGTCACCCTCTTAACCTGTTGACCCATTATATGTGAGGATTGGAGTGTTGATATGTTGGTTACTTCGAGTGGGTGTAGACTCGGGGGGGGGGGGGTACTGAATGGGGATGGGGCTTAGAAGCAAAGTGTATATTATGATGCACTGGATTGGAGGTGAGGGGGTTGATATTGGAATTGTGAAAATATCAAGGGTGGACGGTTGTAGATTAGAATGGAGGGGTGGTCTATTGCGTGTTTTTGGTGTATGTATGTTGGGAAGGTTGTGGTACAGTTAGATGTAATGTACGAAATTTATTAATTAGTGGTTTGTAGATGGTTTGGTCCCAGTTTGGTTATTTCTATTTGATACCGGTTGGTATGTAGATGTGCTACTGGGTTGGTCCCCCAAGGTTTAATGGGATAATAGTACGTGGATGAGGATTACCCTTTGGAGGATTTTAGGGTGGTGGGGGGTGTGGTGGGGGGAGGGGTTGGGGTGCTGTTTGGGGGGGGCTTTGAAAATGTTTGGTTGGGGGGGGTTTGGGGTGGGGGGGGGGTATTTTTTTTCCCTGGGTGGGGGGGGTGTGGGGTTGAGGTAATGACAATTTGGGGGGGCTTGGGGTTGGGGAGGGGGGGGGAGTGGTGGGTGAGTTAAGTGAGGTAACCAGTTTGGACTTGGGGGGTTGAGGGGGGGGTAGTTGTAAAGGGGTGTGATTTTTTTTAAGTGTGGGGGGGGATTTGGAATATTTGGTTTAATGTGTTGTGGTGATTGAGTTGCGGTGTGGAAGTGATGGGGACGGTGGACTTGTGTCAGGTTGTTGTGGGGTGCTTTATTTTGAGCGTTTGGGGGACGTTGGTTTTTATTTATGGGATATTTCTTGTATGTTAGGGTTGCGTTGGCGTCAGATGATGTTTCACAATATCCAAGGGGGGATTGTGGGGGGGTCATTTAGTTGGTTTGTGTCTATCGGTTTGGTTGTGTGGGGGGGGGGTTGGGTATTTGTGAAGGAGGTTTGGAGGGTTTTGGGGCGGGGGTTATAGTGGTGAAATGGCACTGGGGGGTGGTGTATCTTATGAGCTATGGGTTTTGGGGTTATTGTCTGGGATTTGTCGTAGGTGTACAGGAAGGTCGAAGGGGATGTGGTAGGATAAGCTCTTTGTCGTTGGGTTTCTGGCAGTGGGGTTTTGAAATTCGGGGGTTCACAAGGGGGGGTGGGGTGGGTTGGCTCAAGTTTGGGGGGGAGGGGGGATAGGGGGTTGGGGGGGGTTTTGGGGGGGTTGGGATAATTGAGGCCACATGAAATGGCACATTTATATTAATGTTGGAGGGTTCGGGTTGGGGGAAGTATGGGGGTGGGTTGTGATTATCGGTGTTAAGGATAGGGGGGAGGTGGGGGTGGCGAGGTTGGGAAAGGATGGGTGGGAGGGGGTCTCTTGGCATTGGGGGGAGTTGTGGAGGGATGGGGGTGGGAATTCGGTGGAGGGGGGGAGGGATGGGGAGTTTGGTATAGGGTGGGGGGATTAAGTTGGGGAAAGTGTGGAGAAGTGTCAACAGATGGGTGGGTTAGGTGTACTATGGAGGGAGATGGGTCGGGGGTGGAGATGTGTTAATGTTGATTAGGGGGGTAACTGTTTAAGGGGGGTGGTGGAGGGGGAATTGAGGGGGGGGGGAGGTAGGAAATGTGGTTGTTGTGTGGGAGTTTGTTAGGGGGATTTGCTTTGTTGTTAGGGGGGTAAGGGTTTTGCTTGTAGACATGTTTGGTGTGAAGGGGGTCGTTTTTTTGGTTTTTAGGGGGAGGGTGGTTTTAGGGGGTGGTTGGGGGGACATTCTGAGGGCTGGGGGGTAGCAACCGCTGTGGGGGGGTATTGGGGGTTGGTGGGGGAATGGTTAGAGGGGGGGGGGGGGGAGGGGGGGTTGGTCGTTGGTGTTGGTGAAAGGGGGGGGGGGGGGAGGGGGTGTAGTACCTGGTGTTTTGTTTGGGAGGCCTAAGTTGGGAGTGTTGAGATTTAGGTGGTGGGTGTGGTAATGGGGGGGACAGTTATTAGTCAGAGTGTTATGAGGTGAGTGGAAGTGGGGGGGATGGAGGGAGGGTTAGTGGGATTTGAAATAAGGTTAGGATGGTAGACGAGTTGGGATTTTGTGAAGTGATGCCGTGGTTATGGGGTTGAAGGGAAGTTGGTTGTGGAAACGTGTGAGGGTGGGGGAGGTAGGAGGGCATTATGTAGAATGAGGTTTGGGAAGGGGATATGAACAGAGAGTGTGGAGGATGGTAGTTTTAGGTGGGATGATGGGGGACGGTTGTAAGGGGGGGTGTTGGAAGCATAGGGGGGGCAGTTTCAGGTTTGGGAGGAAGGTTGTGGGGATGTAGGTGATTTGTGGTGGGGAATGGTTGGGGGGTTTTGGTTACGTGGACACGGGGTTGAGTGGGCGTGTTGTGGGTTAAGGTGGTGAAATGGTTAAATGGAATGTTACAACGGGATGTAGGGTGGGTGAGTAGGGGGTGGGAGGGTTATGGGATATGTGATTGAGGTGGGGCGACATTGAGTTGGGTTAGTGGCTGGTTGGTGGGGAAAGGGGTGCGGGGGGTGGAGTAAGGGAGGGGTTTGGTAGTGTAGGGGGGGGGTGTGGTGGGAGGTGGGTTTTTTTGGGTGAGGGTGTTTGGGTGGGGATAGGAGGGGGTGGGGGGGGAGGGGTGGTGGTGGATGTTGCGGGGGTGGGGGAGTGATTGGTTGGAGGGTGAAGTGAGAGTTGGGGGTGATGAGAGTGATTTGTGTGGTGTGTGGGTTGGGTAGTGCCACTCAGGGTTTTGTGGCGGTTGGTGAGTTGGGTAGTGTAGTGGCGTGTCGTGGGTGGTGTTTTATTGGCGATTTTTGCCGGTTTGTTTTGCTGGGACTCGCATGAAGTGGGGGGGAGGTAATGGGCTTATTATGGGGTGGGGGATTGGGGGGCCTGGCGTTTTCGGAATCTATGCGGTCGGTGAGGAGGTTGACACCGGTTCGTGAGGTAGGGATTGCGTAGTTCCAAGACCGAGGGGCAGGGACCACTTTACTTTGAATGTTTTATGCTGGTGAAGTAAAACTAGGGGCGTGGATTTGTGATAAAGGAGGTCATGATAGGGGAGGAGTGGTTTCAATGGACGGTATGGGGAGTCGAAGGGTGACCCTTCCACACACGACACAGGAGGGTCGGGAGGGCCAGTTGGGCGAAGGGTGAGAATGGTTTGGGGTTTATGTGTATTAGTGGTAATCGCGTGGCAGTGGATTTTTGTATTGTTAAGTCGGGGAGGGGTGGGACTGAGGGGAAGACGGGATTTTTGGGGGGGGTAGAGGGAAGGGGGCAGGGTGGGGGTGACTGGACAGGTGTTGAGGGGGAGGGGAGTGGGGATGGGGTGCGGGGTCCTGCTTTTTTGAGTGGGGTTGGATGCGGGAGTGAGATTATATTGATTGAGTTATGGTCTGGGCAGTATTTGGGGACGGCGACTTAGATACGTGTGTGGGGGTTATTTTTTTTGGAGTTTTTTTGGCGGTATGAGAGTGCAGGGAGTGAGTGGGGTTGTATTTTTTTTTTTTTTTGTTTTTGTGAGCGAAAACGAGGAGGTTGAGTGAATTGTTTTGGGGTGAGGGGGGTGGCATGGGTTTGCGTAGTGAAAGGGATTTTTTTTTTGAAGGTTGTGGGGGTGTGTGGTTGGAAGCTTGTTTTTTTTTGAACGGTGTATGGGGTGGTCTTGGGGTGAGGGGACTGTTTGTGGTAAGGGGGGGGGTTTTTATGCTTTGAGTTTGTTTTTTTGAAGGGCAGGAGTGCGGTGGGCGGCTTGTGGGTTATTTTGGGGGGAGGGGGTTTTTTTTTTTTTTTTTAGGAACGGGCGGACTTTGTGTTTTAGGTAAGTTTTAGGGACGACATGTTTTGTGCGGGGGGTTTTTTTGTTTTTTTATTTTTTTTGGCACAGGGTTTTATTTTTTTTGGGTTTATGGGTTCTGGGGTAGAGGGGGTTATAGGTTGGGGGGGGGGGGTTTTTTTAGAGGACTTGATTGCTATTTTTGGTGTGGTGGGTTGTTTTTTTGGTTTTTTTGGGCTGATTGGTTTTTTTGGGTGGTTTGTTTGGGTTGGGGTTTTTTGTGTTTGTGAGGGGATGTTGTGATTTTGGTGGGTGGGTTTTTGTTTTGTTTGTTTTTTTTTTTTGTTTTTTTTTTTTTTTTTTGTTGTTGTTTTTTGTTGTTTTGATTTTTTTTTGTTTTTTTTATAGTTTTTTTTTTTTTTTTTGTCGCACACGGTGGAGGGGTGCGGTGGTTTTTTTTTTTACGGTGAGGTTTTGTTTTTTGTTGTTTTTTTTTTCCGCCCATTTTTTTTTTGTTTGCAGTGTGTTTTTTTTGTTTTTTTTTTTAGTCGGGGCAAGGGTTTTTTTTTTCGTTTTGGTTTTTCCGGGTGGGGGGGGGGGGTTTTGGGGTTTCCGGTTTTTTTTTTTTTTTTTTTTTGAGAGTTGTTTTTTTCTTTTTTTTTTTGGGTGGCGGTTGGCAGGTTGTCCGGGAGGTCACGGGGGCGTTGGGTCAGCGTGGGTGTTGGTGGTGGCCGGGTGGTGGGGGCGTTGGGGGCAACACTGGTGATTGTTGTCGGGTTTTTTGGGGTTGGGGCTTTTTTTTTTTTTTTAGTTTTTTTTTTTTTTTTTTTTTTTGTAGTTTTTACGTTGGGAGCGAACTGTGCCGCGGGACGGTTTTTTTTTTTTTTTTTTTTTTTTTTTTTTTTTTTTTTTTTTTTTTTTTTTTTTCAACAGAATTACCGTTTAGGGATTTTTTTTTTTTTTTTTTTTTTTTTTTTTTTTTTTTTTTTTTTTTTTTTTTTTTTTGAGTTGGTGGGGGTGGTGGGGGGGGGGGGGGGGGGGGGGGGGGGGGGGCGGGGGGGGGGGGGGGGGCCGGTGGGGGGGGCGGGGGGGTGGGGGGGCAGGGGTGGGTGGGGGTGGGACGCGGGGTGGGTGGGGTGGGGGTGCCTGGGGGGTAGGCAGGGGGGTGGGGGCGACGGGGGGGGGGTTTTGGGTTGCGGGGGGGGGGGGGGGGGGGAGATGAGGCAGCTGGGTGGGGGGGTAGGCGTTGGGCGGGGTGGGGGGGAGTGATGGAGCGAGGTTGGGGGGGGCGAAGGTACACCGGGGTGGGTGGGGGGGGGGTGGGGGGGGTCGGGTGAGGGTGGGCCCGGGGGGGGGGTGTTGCCTGGTGGGGGAGGGCAGGGGTTATTGGGGGGTTAGAGGGGTGCGGGTGCACGGTCGGGGGGACGCGGAGGGGGGGTGGGTGGGGGCGTGGGGGGGGCGCGGTTGGTGGTTAGGACGTCAGGCCGGGACTATAGCAACAACAGGGGTGCAGCGTCGGGGAGGGGGAGGGGGGTTGGGGCGGGGGGGGGGGGGGGACGGTTGGCGATGGGGTTGTCGGGGGGGGGGTTGGGTCGGAAAAAATTGGGGGGGGAGGTGTTTGGGGGTGGGGGCAAAGTGGGGGGGGAAAGAAAAAAAAACAAGAAAAAAAAAAAAAAAAAAAATTGCGGGGTGGACGAGCGCCGGGGGGTTTGGGGGTAAAAATAAAAAAAAAAAAAAAAAAAAAATAAAAAAAATTTCCAAGTTGGGCGTCACGACTCACGTTTGGGGGTTACTACTGCGGGGGGAGGTGGGAGGGGGCGCGGCGACAGGGAGGGGGGGGGCGGGTGGGGGTTTGTGGGGGGAGACAGGGGGTACGCGGGGCACGGGGCACGCATGATGGGGGAGTGGGGGGGTTTGGGTGCGGGGGGGGGAGGGTGGCAGCGGTTTATTTTTTGGGGGTTTATGTGGGTGATGAATGGGAGGGGAGGGGGCAGGCGGGATCGGGGGGATGGGGGGGGACGGGGGGGGGGGCGGTGGTGTGGAACCCGGGTCGGAGGGTTTGGGGGGTAGGGGCAGGGCGGTTGGGGGGGGGGGTGGGGGTGGCGGGGGAAGGTGGGGGGGGGGGGGGGTGGGGGGGGGGGTGGAGGGGGCTGCGTGACAAGGGGGGTTGGGGGTGGTTGGGGGGAGGGTGTGGGGTGGCGAGGGAGGGTTGGGGGGGGGTGGGTTTTTGGGGGAGTCCAGGCCAGTGCGGTGGAAGGGGGGGGAGTGGTGTCAGAGGGGGGATTATGGGGTGGGATGTGTTGTGAGGGCTTTTGGGGGGGTGTTCTAGTTTTATATTAAGGGGGGGGTTTTGGAGGGGTAATAAAGGTGTCGACCGGGTGGGGGGGGGGGGGGGGGGGGCTTTCGGGCGTGAATCTATTTGTTGATAGTGACTCTTAGTGATTTCTGGACGTGGTGAATTTTTAAACCAACTGGGGGGCGACATGAGATAGTTGGGAGGATATGAACGCAAAAACATCAATAGATATGGGGTTTCTTGCAGACAGAGTTATTCGACTTTTGTTTGCTGTTAGAGTTCTCGCATGTTGAAATTGTTGAGAAAATAGTTGTGGTTTTTTGGAATGAGATTAGGAAGAAAACGTCTATTAAATAAGCCTTTGGTTAGGTGTATGGGGCGGTGGGGGACCCGGTAAAATGTTTACAACTATTTAGAGGAGGACCTAGGGGGGGGGCTTCGTGTTCTATTGTTGGTAACATTACGCCAGAGGGTTTTGTTCCGGGGGGGGGTGCGGAAATGACATTTTATCTAACATTGATCTGTCTCAGTTTAGCTTGGGGGAGGGGGGGGTGGGGGTGTGGGGGTGTGGGAGGGGGGGGGGGGGTGGGTTTTGTTTTGGGGTGTTTGGGGGGTGGGGGTGTGCTTGACAGGTGGGGGGGTATCAGCGGTTGGCTGTGTGGTATTTTTAATGTATTATAAATAATGAACGGCGGTGGCATGTGGGTTGGGAGGGTGGACTGTAGGGTTGTGGATGGGGTTGGGTGGGTTGGGAGTTATGGTGGACGTGGCGGGTTGGTAGCGGGTATCGGGGGATGGTCTATAGTTCGGGGCGTGGGTACTGATGGGGGGAGTGTTGGTGGCGTGGTGGTTGAGGGTACTTTGAGGTGGGGGGTAATTATTTTGGTTTTTGGGTGCATCTAGGGGGTGTGGAAGGAGTGGGCCTAATAGATTGGCCGGGGGAAAACAAAACCTCGGGTGTGATATCCTATTTGGCGTGGGCTGTAGCTATGGGTTGTGTGTTGTACTTTGGGTTTTTGGAGTGGTTGTGTGGGATCGTTATGTGAGGGGGGGTGATTATGTGAGGCGTTATTGGGATGGGGAGTTCGTAAGGCTGTTTGCGGTGAATGTTAGGTCTCTTATAAGTTCCTTGGTAGTTTAGATGGATTGGGGGAGGTTGTGGGGGTGTAAAACAAAAAACGGGGTAAATAGGGTTTGGTGTGGGGGGAGGGATGACTTTAGGTACTTATTATATTTCTGGGGGTGTTTAATGGATAACGATAGTTGGGTGGTTTCCTTGTTCTAGGGATCTGGGGGGGGTTTTTGCGGGTAGTGGGGAGGTTCTGGGAGGTGTTTAGGATTTACTATTGAAGTGGGGTGTAGGGGGTGGAGAATTAGTGTGTAACGGGATTATATTTGAGTCGGCCATGGATAAGGGGATAGGGAATAGGCGAGTTAGGGCTTTATCATACATGTTTTTGGGTTATCGTGAGGGTGATTGCGCATACTTTTTTGGTGGATTAGGGGTTGGGTTATGTATTTTAATGTTTTGGTTTGGAATATAATCGGATGGGGTTTTGGCAATGTCCCAACCGTGGGGGGCGTAAAGTATGGGCAGGTTATTCATTAAGTATGGGGTGCTGGTTGGTTTGGGGTAGGGGTATTATCTGGTTAACGGGGTTAGGAGCTGACTTCAAGCGTTTTTTTTAGGGGGAGGGGGGGCATTGGTCGTTGGGCTACTTTTGGTTGTCACCGTATATTGTTTGGGGAGTGCATTTAGTGGTAGGCTGGCGGATGCGGTATAAGTTGCAAGTTTTAGTGCTTAAGTTATAAACAAAATATAACAGGGGAACAAAAAGTATTAAAAAACGATAAAGTGGGTTTCAAAATTTGGGAGATCTCTATGTCCGATTTCTGTTCCTAACTTCAACTGTAATGTGTTTATTCATGGTTCTAGAAACGAAAGGTTTTAGTACATTTCTGTACGGTCTAGCGCTTTGTACGCATGTATTTTTGTACCCTGTTGGGTCGGAGGGCTTTTGCGTTCGGTGCCAGATGGTCATTGTTTTTTAACTAAAGGGTGAAAGTCTAGCCCGCGGTTTGTGGGCTATAATAAAGCCCTATTTCGGGGGGAGTTTGTGTTCGAAAAGGGTGCCCAAGCATGTCTTTGATTAGGAAGGTGAAACATTGCCGAGTCTGATACGATTTCGTGACGGTTGTTATTTCTGTGTTTGTGTGAAAATAGCGTTATGTTGTAGGGGGGCAAAAGGGGGATACCAGGGGCGGGAGCTCGAAAACAGGCGCGGTTGGGGGTGGGTTGATAAGTTATGGGGAAACGGGATCCACTCCAACAGATCGCTGCTGGTTGCAACAGGCAGTGGAGTTATGCCCTGGGTTTGTACAGGTGCAACGCGGTCCTAGGGTTGTGGTCCAAGGTATCGAGGAGGTTTGCTAGGCTGTATAGAAGGGGCGGCGCCCCGTGCGTATGGATGGGTTGTACTGGCCAGACCTAGCAGTTGTCCGAGAGTCGCGGCGCAAGATGTGACAACATTATGCGGCGCGGGATTTTATGGGCGGTGAATTACCATGGTTCTATAAAGTCATGTAACATCGTCGGCTTTCACTTGCGTGATTAGCAGCGTAGGTCATGCCATGCATTTAGCAACCAGCTCGGCTATTTTTCTGTCCAGCCAATAAGTGCATGCTAGTACCTGGACCATATGGGTTCGTGGCGTCGGAAGAAGGCCTAAAAGTTACATCGCCAAGCCACAAACTGTTAACGCAGTGGTGGATCTATACGCTACTGGTTCGGGCGGTTTTTCACGCTTTGGGGGGCTATGGACTTGGGTTGTGTTATGGGGGGCATATTATGGGAATGTCGCCAGGTCCTCCAGTTCCTTGGTAAAAAGCTTGCGGGGGAATTCCAATGTTACTGTACTGTTCGTTCCAAGACGGTCATATACCATTTGGCTGTCGACTTCAAGGGTGTCCTATTGCTAGTAGGGTTTCTAGGACTTGGCGTGATTGTTGTATGTTATGGTATGTCTGACTACGCCTACGAGGGTAGTAAGGTCAAATGCCTGATTTAGTCCACCTAATTGAATGCTGTTTTAATTGCTGATTATTTAAGATGTTCTGGGGTTAAACTTGGTTCTGTTCATTATTGGTCGCTGCCATCTTGCGCTATCAGTGATGCAAGTAGTGGTGGCATAAGTGTGTGAATGTCCTTTCATTTTTTAGTTAGGGTGCACTTAGCGTGTGTTACGGCGCGGGTATTGTTGGTGAGCTATTCCCATCTTGTGTTTCATGGCGGCGATGATCCTGGGTCAGTACGGGTGGTCCCATTCCTCGGGGGTTACTGATTGGCGTCGTGGGCTTTTAGCCAATCTCCGGGCGGCCACGTGGTTGCACTATGTGGTTTGTTTGTTCTCTGATCGAATGTTGTGTCTACCGGACGTGTTTTGCGTTTTGCACTTGTCGCTTCGTGCGTCGAATCCTCGTCGTCCTATCAGGGGGTATAGTTCTTAAGTGGTTAAGGAGATAACATCCACTTCTGTATAGAATTGTGTGACGGCATCCATCGGATCAGGGCATCGGTCTGTGTGGCGGCGTCGGCTAAAAGAGGAAAATGTGTCTCAGATTGAATTTAGTCGTCTGGAGGAATGTGGCTCAGAACCCTGGTGTTTATTCCAGGCGGTCACGTATCTGCCCTTCTGCCAGCGATTATGATGGTCGAGATGTGCAATGTTTATGGGCGGTGTAGGATATATGTCATTCTTGGTGGGGTGGGGCGGTGTGAGTTTAGGGCGAGGTAGGGGTTAATGTTGGGGGTGAGTGTCAAGCAGAATGGGGATGGGCGAAGGTGTTATAGCCGTTCTGTGGCTTTTGTGTGCAGGAGGTATGGTCGTAGGTTACTTGGGTGGGTCGACGTTGCTGTGTGGTCGGGTATGGAGATGACGTTTGGTGCCGCTTTTGGGATGTACCATAGGTGACGGCTCCATGAATTTGTGGTTGGGAGTTCTATGTGGTAGTGGAGAGAGCGCATATTTGCTTATTCGAGTGTCTATCTGTCCTTATCCTCGGGTTTGTTGAGCTTGGTTGATTCAGTGGGGTGTTCAAAAAGATAGTAAAGCTGTAAAAGAAGAGTCACTAAAAGATTGGAATACTGCATGTTGTGAAGAAGATAAACGCTTTTAAGGACTATTTCTTGTTCTGATGGGTGATTAGGTGATTATATTATTTGTCAAACAAATCAAAGGCTTATGTTATTAGGTCCGGACGTCTGTACACGATTCGGCTCTTCTTTGTGTCCCTCAAAAAAATAAGAATCAAAGTTCCTGTTTTCTATTGTCTGGTGATTATGATTGTATCATGTTTGATTGTTATGGATTGTGCTGTGTCATTGTGTTGTACTAGTATTCTGTGGGTTGAGTTTTTGTGTTATTTGTATTGATTTTGTATGTTTAGGTTAATCCTGGCTTAGGATGTTGGTATTGGTGTGAAGTCGTCGTACATTTGTGTTGGGAGATTTGGGTTGAAATGGTATTTAGGTTCTTTGGATATCTTCCCCAGTTTGGGTAGCCCTGATTGATTTTGAGTGACTTTTCTTACGAGAGGAAGACTTGGATGGTGTTTAGGGGTAATCTTATTAGAGGTAGGAGGTTATAGTGCTTTTGATTTAGTGCTGTTGATTAAGTGTAAGGGAGAGGATAAGGGATGGGGGAGGAGAGTTCGTATGTATGTTATGTAGTGAGTGTGAGGTGAGTTTGGGTCTAATGTTATATGTCGAATGAAGTTTGACTTTTTTGGGGGGAGTTGGGAGGGGTGGAGTTATAGTATTATGGGGGGAGTGTAGCGTTGTTGTATATGTTGTGTTAGTGATGTGTGGTGGGTGATAGTAGTGGTGAGGTGGGGGGGGGGGGGGGGGGGGGGGGTGTTATCAAGTCATGAAAGCAGAGAACAAGAAAGTATTCAGTGGGGTACTGGAAGATGAGACAGGTATGTATTTCAGAGTTGGCATTTGCTGAAGATGTTGCCCTGATTGCTAAATCAGAGGCATATCTCCAATCCAACCTGCAAGTCTGGAAGGAAGAGCTGGAGAAGAGAGAGATGGTCATAAGTAGCCCTAAAGCAAAATCCATGGTGATATCACGAGAAGAAAGAAGACATCAGATTAAGCTGGGAGAACAGGTACTGGAGCAGGTCGACGACTTTAAATATCTCGGAGCTATTATAGACCGAAAGGGAGGCATCAAAGAAGAGTTGGCCACTCGAAAAGCAGCAGCTGGGAGACTTTTTCAGGCCATAAATCGGGATTCCTCAGCAAGAGAGAGGTTGTTAAGAAAACGAAGATGGCTGTATACCGCTCCAACTATGTCCCAGTCTTGACATATGGATGCGAGTCATGGACAATGACTACAACCCAAAAGGGCCAGATCCAAACCTCAGAAATGAGGTATCTGAGGAAGGTGGTTAAAGTAACAAGAAGAGACATTGTCCGCAACCAGACGATACGTCAAGGCCTAAAATCCCACCCCTGCAGACCCAAGTAGAACAGTCTCAACTAAGATGGTTTGGCCATGTCTGCAGAATGGGAGAAGATTGGCTACCACGACAAGCATGGGAAACAAAGAGCCAGGGATCCAGACCCCAGGACGACCCAGAGTCCGCTGGGAGGACAACATTAGACAATCTTTGAAGGACCGAGGACTAGAATGGAACCAGGTCAGGAGGAGGACAGCCGATAGGATAGTCTGGCGCTCTCTCTTCCAAACCTTTACACCTCACGGTAGAAGGGGGACGACTAAGTAAGTAGTAAGTAACATGTGACGAAGCATGTTGCTGTTACAATCAACGTCATACAATACAGGGGACTCAGTTACAGATAACTTTAATCCTTCCTTGAAGAGGTAGGATCTGATCATAATGACCTCATTTATTTCAGCCAAGTTCGTTAGCTGAGTAGAAAGTAATTCATGATGGAAGAAATTATGACACAAATGTAGTGTTTCTTTGATGACTTAGCATGTACGTGTCGTGGATTGCCAACCTTGAGCTGCCGTACTGGTCCACGAATGGGTAGGCAGTTTAAGTAAAAGGATGAATTTTCCAAAGTCAGCAACCTTCGTTCAAGATTACTCTTGGCGGTAATATAAATAGAAGGGGTATGCTTCTATTTGAGGAAGTCTATAAAAATGCTGGACGAAATGCACTTAAGTCAGCAACCTTCGCTCAAGATTACTCTTGGCAGTAATATGAATAGACGGGGTTTGCTTCTATTTGAGGGAGTCCATAAAAAAGCTGGACGAAATGCACTTTTGAAAAAAGTCGCACGGACGCTTAATCGTTTGGTGAATAAAAAATTAAAAAAAAACATTTTAAACACACGCTTTTAATGCACTAAAAACACAAAAATAATTTTTCAAGGAGTTTATAGCTTGCAGTCAAAAAAGATGTCAATTAGATGTTACATTTTTGACTGCAAGCTATGAACTCCTTGAAAAATTATTTTTGGGTTTTTAGTGCATTAAAAGCGTGTGTTTATTTTTTTATTTTTTAATTTCTTCTTTTTTAGTATTAGACAAATTATGACATACTAAAACATAAACAAAATGTTTACTTATTGTAAATCTGGTCTAATATTTCTTAAGCGGTAGCATTTCTTTTAGAGCGTCAATATTACATGGCTTTGTGCCTGTTAAGTTTGGTGCAATCAATTTCTTCAATTTGAAGGCCATCTAGAAATCAAACTCGATTTTGCCTTGATTCATAATTTTATAATTTGGATTGTTTCAATTGATTTCGCTATACACTTGTTTGAGTACTGCCCAGTTTTACGCATAGAAACAAATAAAGCACACCACGTACTCTTGAATTTTTAATTAACTTAATTATGGCCCCTCATTTGTTAACATTTCTTTACGAAAAATGTAATTACTCATAATGTCATAATTACAATATTAAATTATTAAATAAGTGACTGATTACACTGGCTAACAAAAAAAAATTTTTTTTTCTTTCTCTAACATTTCTATGTTTTTCTGGTCAATTTTAATGCGCTGTTTTTAAATCTGCAAACCGTTTTTCTCTATCAGGTCGGGATCTCTAGAAATACGCAATTGAAGTTTTTTAACAACTCATACATTATTACAACATCATTCATACAAGAAGTATAACAGTTATGTAGGCTTGAATTTCTTTGCAGTCAACTTTCGTCGGTGAATGGTATGTGGTACATCACGATGAAGCATCCAACAATAATCGGCAAGCATGGTCACACTCCATCGTCCTTGATAACGTGACTCCATTACGGCGATATCTTGATTGAATCGTTCTCCGTGTTCATCGCTGACTTCGCCAAGGTTGTCAGGGAAAAAGTCAAGATGCGAATCGAGCAAATGGATTTTGAGGGACATGTTACAGCCCATAATTCTGTATGCATCTATGCATTGCTTAACAATATGCACATAGTCGACTGATTTGTGATTTCCCAGAAAGTTATCGACGATCGATTTGAATGCCATCCATGCCCGAAGTTCACTACCATGTAACAAATTCTCGAATTGTTTGTCTGCAATAACTTTCCTAATCTGAGGTCTTACAAAGATACCTTCCTTTATCTTTGCATCGCTAACTTGCGGAACATTTTCTCGGAGATAAGTGAAAGCTTTGCTCGTTTTGAAATTCTTCATGAGCCCCAACTTTATATGTAACGGTGGTAAAATGATGCTGTCTTTGTTAACTAATGGCTCGTGTATTACATTTTTATGCCCGAGCTGCATACGATCCCTGATAGGCCACACCTTTCTTGCATAATGTTCCTGTCTGTTGCGGCTGTCCCATTCACATAGGAAGCAACAAAATTTAGTATACCCAGTCTGCATGCCCGTAAGAATTGCAATGACCTTTAGGTCTCCACAAATCCGCCATTGGTAGTCATTGTACTATATTTTTGCCAAAAGTATAGCCATATTGTCATAAGTTTCTTTCATATGAACAGAGTAGGCGACTGGAATTGATGAAAATAAATTTCCGTTATGCAATAACACAGCTTTTAGACTAGTCTTTGAAGAGTCGATGAAAAGTCGCCATTTGTTGACTATGTGCTCATGACCGAGGTGCACCATTAGACCGTTTACATCTTTGCAATAGCAAATGTCATCATCCATCTCAAAGTATTGAACTATGTCTATGACGAAATTTAGATATCGGAGTATTGGGCGCTGAAAGATTCCATTCTTTGAGTCACGAACCGAGTAATTCCGCCTGTCCTTTGGTAAGAGCGAGATCACGTATTAGATCTGAAAGTTCTGAATGGTTAATTAAGTGAACACCATCATTCACCGGTATATAATCCGAGTCAGAATTAGTTTCTAAAGCAGGTAAACTATCACTTTCTGATGGTTCATTCACGTCCAACGGATATTGTTCTGGTGGAACTGGGATCGGACACGTGATTGGATCATGATGCACTGGTTTCGAAACCGATTCAATATTTGGATAAACCACAGACTTTCTAGTTTTAAAAGTGAAACCATGGATATTTGTCAAGCAGAAGTAACAATCAGTAGCTTGATTTGTCGGTTCACGCCATATTACTGGCACTCCAAAAGGCATCGACTTATGCTTCGGCGATTTTCGTAACCAACCTGCCAATGTATTTGCTCAAGTCGAATAAACTGCATTTGGCTTCCAAGATTTATTTGCATCATCAACTTTCGAATCGAAATAAAGTTCATATGCTTTCTTTAGTAATGGTGTAAAGTTTTTCTGGTGAACACGATCGGTAAAATATCCGCACACGTAACAGAACAGATCAGCCGAATTTCTACAACTTCTAGAAGCCATATTTCGCTCAGAATTATTTTAAAATACAGTAACTATTTGAAAAATAGCGTAACATATGTCATGCATCGTTTAGCAGTATAAAAAGTAGAATTATTTTGCATTTTATTAATTTTTAATAAGATATATAGTAAAAATGAAACGGAGCAAATAACGGTTCCCCAAAAATATATTTATTCACAAATATCTTAAGAACCCGATGTGATAGAGATAAACGGATTTCAAATTTGAAATCAGCGCAAGAAACTGACCTAAGAACACTTATTCTTATATAAGAAAGAAAAATGTTGTTTGTCAGTGTTATTGTATTGTCATCGGTAATACACAAAATATGCCAGGTTTCAGAGCTATTGCTCTTCTGGAAGTAATTGACAATTCGATTACAAGATTTGAAAGTGACATAAGAGTCACATACAAGTGAAGTTATATAAAAGCGTGTAAAAATAGAAAAAAATCCGGGTAACAGGAAACATATGGTCACTCCATATATAGTGATATTGTTAGTGCCTATTATTTTTTTATCAGGGTAGTCAACTGCAGTATTTTTTTTTTTTTTTGGTTTTTTGTTTTTTGTTTTGGTCACCTAAAACAATCTGCAAGAAAATAAAACATAAAAAGTTTTCACGTTGCAGGGTATTCTCAAGGATTTAATTATTCAGAGAGGCTAACATCGGTGAGTGGATAGCGAGGCAATGCGCTCTTAATCTTCCAACCCAGTGTACTTAGCAAGAGGCAGTTGTTCTTTTTATTTTGTCTAAAGTTTGTGGAACGAAGCTATCAGACTTCTAGTGGTACGAAGCTGCAAGACTAAAGTTTTTAAGTCACTAGTTGTGATTTAAAAGAACGGAATCAACACTAACCGCCTACATTTGACGAGTTGTATGGAGAAGGGCCATCATCACAGAGGAATTGACAAAACCACGACTGCAGGACTCACGTAAACCAGCTAAGTTTATTAAGGAAACAGCAAAAGGACAATTGTTGTTATCAATCCTCAAACCAAGTCTCAGCCGTGACTCTGGGACCTAAGACGCGACAACGGTGAGAAATGCAGTGAGCGACCCATAGCTTGACTGCTTGCGTCAGGGTCAGTGAACCAGAGCTGACCAAGACCCTACTCTACCTCCAAGTGGTCGTCCTGAAAACAGGCTGCATCACTGCAGTCTGGCTGAGTGAGTAGGGATCAAAGAGGGAAGGCTAACCTGGTCCAAAAAATGCGGTGTTGAAGTCGGATGTGTCGGCCGTATGGCGCAAATATCGCAGCTTCGCTGTAAACGGACACAACGCAACAATCGTCCTTCTCAGGACGAACGAAGAAGAAGAAGAAGAAACCAAGTGTCAGTGAAAATAATTTTATTTACATCTAAATTTCACCATAATTCCATCGCTATTTAAACCCTGTTAAGATTAATTGGTTATTAAATGTGTTCCATGTTATTTTTAAAAAAACCCATCATAGTTGATTCAGTTGTTTTAGGTTTGAAATCAAACGTTGAGATAGAAGCGTCATTATCCTTCTATCTACAACTCTGCCAAGAGTAATCTTGAGCGACGGTAGACACCATTGAAGACCCATATTAGATATTCTTGAGTGTTGGCCAGTGGTGAACCACTACTGTAGAGCTAAGGGGAGGCAATCTGTGACACAGTTATTATTGTAGATGTATAATAAAATCAGTATATTACAATGGTCGTGATCTGTTACACTTTTACACTGATTGTTTGACCTTCCTATTCTTTCTGAATTAAGTCTTCTGCTTTTAAAAATATTACTTAAATCTGTCATTCGATAAGGCGACCCGTCAGAAATTTAACATAAAAATAATTCTCTAAGTAAAGTCTCGATTGAAATGTTTATACAGTATATAATATTGTAGGCTGCCCTTGGATACTTTTGAATAAAAAAACTTTTCTGTGTGCGTGTGTGTTTTGTTTTCTCTTAAATTAAGAGTTTTATGTCCTATGAGAGTAATGGCTCAAGTCTGACAAGTTATATTGTTTTGTTCTTTCCTGAACGTTCGCCCAATCCACCTCAATGCTTTCTACCTAACATCCAACTGTATTTGGTTATTGTCACCCCCTATTCTACAGATCTTTAGTTGTTTTGCCATCTGGTTATTTGATACGGAGAATGTAACGGAGACATCTGTTAATGAATACCTTTGATTCTAACTTGACATTTTTGGTGATATACCACGTTTCCGAGTCGCAGACGTAGTCAGACTTTATGTTTGTGTTGAACAATCTCGTTTTATTTTCTTCAGAATGAACTGACGCGTTCCATAACTTCTCTCAGAGAGTTGGAGGTAAATCTGGTTTTATTTATCCTGACGTTGACGTCCTAGTTTATTTCTCTATCGTTGTCGGTGTTACTTCTCACGTTGCCTGTCTAAAAATTAAGGACCATGTTTTGGAAAATGACATAAGATGTGATGTATATTTCGTCCTCATTTCTGAAGGTGACGTTGTGCACACTTTAGAAGATAGAAGAAACACTGCCGCAGACTCTGATGGTGTACAATATCAACACATAAAACATCTTGACAACACAGGAAGTATGAATATGGTGAAGGATTTGAATACCAGCATACAGAACGCTGATGGGTCGTTTTCTTTTCTTCATAATGAGCTGCCAAGTTCCATAACTTCTCTCATTGAGTTGAAGGTAAATCTGGTTTTATTTATCCTGGCATTGACATCCTATTTTATTTCTCCATCGTTGTCGGTGTTACTTCTCACGTTGACTGTCAAAAAATTAACGACAACGTTGTGGAAAATGACATAACATGTGATTTATATTTCGACCACATTAAAAAAAAAAAAAAATTGCCATTTTGCATACTTTAGAAACCAGTAGAAACGCCTCTCTAAGCCCTGATGGTCTACATTATCAACACATAAAACAGCTGGACGACACAGGAATAATGAATGTCGTGAGGGATTTCAATATCATCATACAGAACGCTGAGTTACCGTAAGATTGGTTACACGGTTACCTACGACTACTACCTAAACATGATAAAGATCTCATACTGCTCATCAGCTATCGAAGTATCACACTACAAAATGTATATGGTAAATTACTAGAAAAGATAAGATTCTACACAAGTAATGAACCACATCGACAATGTGCACATCCTTCATGATACCACGGGTAGTTATAGACCATAAAAACAACACGGGGTAAGGCTAGAACATTTGTGTACGATGTGTACGAGGGATTCCAGGGTAAACGAGAAACGGTTGTTGTAGCGCTTGACCTAGTGGATGATTATAACCTGGTTTTTTTTTTTTTAAGGGGGGGGGGGAGAGAGAAGGGGGGAGAGAAGGGGGGAGGCATAACCGGAACATTGCTCAGTTGAACATAAATGCGTTTCATAAAAAAAACTAAGCTGGTTTAAATTAAGAGCATTATTTTGCATTTGTTGCCATTTTTTGGAATGTTAGGGCACTTTGTGAAATTGTTCCTTAATTTTAAGGCATTATTTGCTATTTTTGAGTCATTACTTTACATATTTTGGTATTATTCAATAAAAGTAGGCATTTTTTAGTGTTAAAATGTTCTTGCTTATTGTTTTTCTTCCACAAATTTCTCTACTTCACTGTTTTCTCCATGTTGTTTAAAATGATTTATTTGAAAATCTGCACATGATTTTTATTGTGTATTGTAATTGTAGCGTGATGTAAACACATGTCTTGACTATTCGTGGCAGACGAAGGTATCATCCAATCAAATACAAGCACCTCTCTCTCGCCGGGTAAATGGTTTGTAATGACGTGTAAACAAATGGAGAGATTTGAGAATAGGTATACGTAGATGGATTAAAAGAGCACGGAGAGACGGAAGGACATGATATTAGTCTCGTTTGTCGAAGAAGGCTAACTATAAGCATGTCAAAGGACGTATTGCTACGTTATTTCGTTTATGAGGTATTCGAGCGTAATTGGACCAGATAGGTTGGAATCATGTCGATCGACTTCAGAAAGTAACAATAATTCGAAGACAAAACCTACTAAGGACAACCATATATATATATATATATATATATATATATATATATATATATATATATTATATATATATATATATATATATATATATATATATTATATATATATATATATATATATATATATATATATATATATATATATATATATATATATATAATATATATATATATATATATATATATATATATATACAAGAAGCTAACGATGGTACAAATAAAAAGGAGACATGGATGACAGTGATCCATAATCTGGTTGAAGAGGACTAGCACGATTTATGGACCATGCTGATTACAGATACTCCCATGTCAGCAAGAGAAACGGAAATTAAGGCTGTAGTTTGCACAATGCCTTTCATACGTCCGCGCGCAGCCTATAAAAGCAAGCGGAGGTTCTTTCAAAATCGTACAGAGCAAAATATGAAATTAGAAGATAGACAGACTGCTTTAGGTTGAGATAGCAGCGTGCCTGGAAAACATATTTCTCCATCTGCGTGCTGAGCAGCTCAGATCATCACCAATTTTTAGAGGATATGTATGTTTATAATTATTTAAATATAATTGTACATAAATTCAATTTCGTTTCAGGTTAAATAAGTTTAATCGAGTTGCGAGGACTAAATTGGAATTTAATTTGTGGATGACGAAACGAACACGATACTTAACAGGGTTAAGCCAGAATGGACACTCATGAATGTTCAAAAGCTTATAATCCATGAGAATAACTTTATAGATTTCTGCAAGCTACTATAACTGTAGAAGGCGACAGCAGCATCGTGATTTTCACCAACAGTTTATTTATGAAAATGTATTACAGTTAGACACATGTCATGCCTATGTTATACTGCCAATAAAATAGGTCCATCTGTCATACATACACGTGCAATGCTCTGAACACCTTCACACACTGACATGAAGACTTGTGGGCCATTACGTCCAAAGGTTAGCCACATGTCACACTTTGCTCCAGGTTACTGTTCTGGTTTGGAACAGCAGGATCTCGAACTGAAATCCACTCGGGACTCTTTTCAACAATAAGGATCTGCTCGGTGTGATTCTGTTCACGTGGTAGGCTCCATCAGGTGTTGGTTAGCCTAGTGCAGAGTCAATAACCAACTGCTGTGAGTATTACTTGTGTGCACCAGAAGACCTCTACCAGAACACTGAAGCTGAGTAAAATGTGTGTGAATATTCACCAACCATTCTTCGCAGTCAACAGGAAAGATCAAAAGTATAAGTGTTATGATGATTAACTGTTCTAAGTCAAGATTCAAGACAAGTAACATTTAGTTTTAAAGCAAATTTGAAGGAACATTCTGTATATTTTGAAGAACTTTTTGTCTAATTGATAATTACAACTTCTCTTTTGAATAAGTGTGAAATATTTTATTTCATCCTATTTCATCATTTTTCATAATTCATAAATTTTTCTTTTCTTTAATCCTTAGCCGCCGACCGTCAAAGCAGTCAGTGGCCATCACGCCTAGTGGCGTCTTGTGGGGCAACAACAAATTGATTCCACTGTGCTCGGTCGGTGGCCATCCTTCGTACAGTGCCCCAACTCTGGTTCATTCTTTGCATCTCAGCCTCCACAGTCCTCCGCCAGGTTGTTTTTGGTCGGCCTCTCTTTCGTTTTCCTTCAGGGGTCCAAAGCATAGCTGTTCTTGTGATGGCATCGGGGTCTCTTCTGAGGACATGGCCAACTCAGCTCCAGCGTCTGCCAGCTATGATGGTGTGCATGTCCTCTTGCTTGCTACGAGTAAGCAGATCTTGGTTAGTGATGGTATTCGGCCAAAAGATTCGGTGAATTTTTCTTAGGCATGTTGTGTGAAAAGAGGACAATTTCGACATTTCCTTCTCTGTAACTCTCAAGCATTCCGCACCATAGAGAAGCACAGAAAGCACACAGCTCTGATATAATCTTAATTTTGTGCTTGTGCTGTACTGGGAGGACTTCCAGATGTTGTTTAGGCTAAAGAAGGCTGTTCTTGCCTTATTCATTCTGATGTTGATGTCTTTGCCTGCCCCGCCGTCTGGTGTTACTATGCTTCCTAGGTATGTGAAGGTATCTGTCTGTACCAGTTGCTGATTCCTTACTGATATGGGCTCAGGGTTGCTCATATTGAGCGTCATGACCTTAGACTTCTTTAAATTGATGTTCAAGCCCACCTGCTGGCTAAACTTATTAAGTCTATCCGTTTTTTCCTGGATGTGTTGATATGAATGTTCTAGTAGTGCAATGTCATCTGCATATTCCAGATCTTCCAATGTAGAAAATGTTGTCCATCTTATTCCTCTTGGACTGCCCTCTGTTGTCTGGCGCATCACCCAGTCTATGACTGTTAAAAATAGAGTGGTTGATAAGGGGCATCCTTGTCGTACTCCTGTCTTCACCTCAAAGGTTAGGTTGCTCTGCCCAACACTACACGTAAAGTTGGCATAGAGGCTTTTTTTCATCATTTTTCATAATTCATAATTGCACAAGACGAAAACCAAAGATAGATCTACGTAATAAATGATTCAGTAATTGTAATCCTCTGACTTATCAATTTTATATTGTTGCAGTTGAGTTTTTACTGAAATGTTTATTATTATAGGTTAGTTACATAGCAAAGGTGCCATCTTAGGCTCTAACTTTTATCTGATTACTATCTGAAGTTGAGACCTTCACAGCCGTGACTATCCTGTGATACCAGTGCTCTTTTCTGACACTGGGACTATACTCTTTCTGACATAATTCTTTTCTGTTCTTTCCGTAACTACTTCTTACCCCTATACTCGTAAAAACGTTTCGCTTCAGCAATTCTGAACTCATCAAATATAAACCTTCAGTTTGCCATAGAAATAGTAAAATTATTCAGTTATAATGTTATGTCTTGTGTGTATATGTTTTTTTTTTTTAAATAGGGAATTATTTTGTTAATAAAAATAAAATTTTCAGTTTGTCACTAACACTGTGAACATTTAAATTACATTGTTAAGGTGTCATTGTGCGTAAATGTGTCTTACACTGCATTTTGTTTCTTAAAATTTGTGCACAGAAACTAAAAATATGAAGTATTTTTCTATATTTTTTCATTGTTTTGTTTTACTGGTTTTTTTTTTTTTTTTTTTTTTACATGAAGGTTTCAGTTTGACACAGTAACGTGAATGTTTCAGTTTGACACAGTAACATGAAGGTGTCAGTTTGACACAGTAACATGAAGGTTTCAGTTTGACACAGTAACGTGAATGTTTCAGTTTGACACAGTAACATGAAGGTGTCAGTTTGACACAGTAACATGAAGGTTTCAGTTTGACACAGAAACGTGAATGCTTCAGTTTGACACAGTAATATGAAGGTGTCAGTTTGACAAAGTAACATGAAGGTTTCAGTTTGAAACAGTAACATGAAGGTGTCAGTTTGGCACAGTAACATGAAGGTGTCAGTTTGACACAGTAACATGAAGGTGTCAGTTTGACACAGTAATATGAAGGTTTCAGTTTGACACAGTAACGTGAATGTTTCAGTTTGACACAGTAACATGAAGGTGTCAGTTTATCACAGTAACATGAAGTATTCGGTTTGCCACAGCAACATGAAGGTAACAATTTGACACAGTAACATGAAGGTAACAATTTGACACAGTAACGGGAAATAAACATTTGATTATATTTTTAGGTTCATTTTGGTTTTGTATTAAGTCGCTTATTTTCTTCTTTTAATAATACACAATAATTTTAGTTTAGCTCCGAAACTTAAATAGAAAGTTTTTCTTTTAGGTCTTTCTGTTATGTTATACGACATTTTCCGTTTATTTGATTCGGTCATAAAAACATTTTTTATTGATCATTTTCTAGCAAATTTTATGTCATAAAAATGCTTTCCCTACGTATAATAGTTGTTCCGAGAACAGAAATAGAAAATGTCTGAGTTTAGACAGAATTGGGTGAGAAATGTGAAAATAGAGAAAGTTAAAGTCACTAATGGAAATATTGAAAGAGGTAAGACTTCTGGAGAGAAAAGAGATATAATTAAATATCTTAGGTCTACTTCCCAGCCATACTCGAACTCTGTTTATAGTGAATTATGATCGCTTAGTACATTTATTTATTAAAGAAAGCACACATTGAACCAAACAGCAAACCTCACCAATGTATTTACTAGCTCTGAAGGGCTGGTGAATGTATCAATATCACAACAAAAGAAAAATAACACAAGATATCACTCAATCTCTCAGACACAACGTCTAATTCCAAACCACCAACACCCGTACATTTTCTCACTCTCATGAAAATGTAACTAAAGGGGTTAAGCCCCTAGTTTCGCGAGGAAACTGACATTCCTTATGGTAATAATCCTGGTAAGTAAGTTACTTTCTCTGCTAGAATAAAAACACTACACTGTTCCACCTAGATTGAAAATTCTAGGCTATGGAGATAAGCTCTCCCTGTAACAGTGTCATAATAAATTCTAAGCATTCACAATTTTTTATAGCTGGTCGCCACACCAGCTGATGAAGGAAATTAAAACGAGTGCAGAAATACATTAACCTACTGATCCTAATCTGTCCAAACGACGTAGACTTTTTTCTGGTGAGCGAGTATCCACTAGGTGCGCTGTGGCACCACTTATACTGGATAATGAAGACTGGAACAATTAAAAAGGTGACGAGTGTTGACAACTAACTACTCCTGTCGGTCATTATGTCAGTAAACTCATAGGTAACCGGATATCAATGGGTCGAACAATGTTGCCGAAACTGACTGTATTGCAAAAGCGACAGCCCGTATGTGTTAAGACGATGGTTACCTGCAACTGGCGGCAATATGTGCTGTAGGTATATAATCCAGGTCGCAAGGCTACTGCTTACGTGTAGGTAAAAGAAATCGAGGTATGGTGGTATACACCAAATAACACGAGTAATGTGTGTTTCACAAGTACTGGCCATCGACGATTCCGTTCTGTCGGCCGGCTCGTATACTCCGAGTTAACTAGCTGTTAACGGATCGGAGAATGTTGATAAAATGACTGCATGGCAAAGGCGACAGCCCGTATGTGCTGGAGCGATAAACACAATCAACAATCGACTGTGGTTAAGTAATCCGCAAAGCGGCCTTATAACAGAAACCTGGCTGTATGACGTAGACTGCCTGGTGATATTTATTATTTAAAATTGTAATCTCCTATCAGTAGCAAATCACATCAGGAAGTACAAAACAAATGCTGACCAATGCTCCGAAAATATACTGCAATTCAAAAATTTCGTTAACCGCTGTAACAGCCATCCTCCCTTTGCTTACAAAACAACTTCCAACTCTCTCTCTCTCTCTCTCTCTCTCTCTCTCTCTCTCTCTCTCTCTCTCTCTCTCTATCTACCCCTCTCTCTCTTTTTCTCCCCAAATCAAAACAAGCCCTTCTCTCACTTGCTCTCGTTGATTTAGTTAGCCTAACAGTTCACACTGGTAAATCAAGCCACATGTTCGCTTGGCCAGCGAGTCTGCTCGCGCAAGTCTGAATGCGACCCACAGCGAATATATTTGAACACACACACACACACACACCTGTTCTCAACACTGTAGTAAAAAGTGCCCACGCTGTTAAGTTACCACGCTGATTAGTTACCCAAATAGTGTTCAGCGTATACTCAATATGTATCAAATAGCAAAAAAAAAAAAACTCTTTACAGCAATATTTTACTCACAAACAAGTGCCAAAAAAAAAAACTTGGTAAAAATTAACTTTACACCGGCTCACTCTTCCTGACTGGCTAACACTTAGTGGTGAAGTATAGTGGCTCACTTAATAAAATTTAGAGCATCCAGGTAAAGAAAAGATTTATCTTAAAGAAAAAACGAATGTAAATATATTTAACACGAATTAAAGAAACACGGGATATCTATTCTATTCATTCATAGCCCTCCACTCCCAAAGGAGCAAAGGCCTTCAACAAACACATGCCAAGTCCTCCTGTCACGTGCCATCATCTCAAGTTCTTTCCACGTTCTCCTCATCATTTTCACCTCTGTTTCCAGCTCTTTTCTCTATGTGCTTCTTGGTCTACCTCTGCATCTCTTGTTCTGGGGGTTCCAGAACAAGGACTGCCTTGTAATGCTATCAACAGGTTTCCTCAGTGTGTGTCCTATCTATCGCCATCGTCTTCAATATATAGACTTATATTCTATTATCATCATAATCAGTTGCCATCTTCACAACGAAGGTTGGCTGTAATGGATCTCCAACGTCTTCTGTCTCTTGTCTTGGTGGTGCACTCTGATAGACTCTTTCATGTCTATCTCTTGATGTTATCTTCCCACTTATAGCGCTGTCTTCCCCTTGCACGTTTGCCTTCAGCTCTCTCTTCTGTTATGGTCTTCTGCAAGGTGTTATGCCTTTTTATGTGGCCAAAGTATTTTAGCTGCCGAACCTTGACCTCTCTCATTAGTTCTCTTTTCATACCTAGATTTTCTAGGACCTCCTTATTTGTTTTCATCTCTTTCCATCAGATACGCCCCATTCTTCTATATATCCACATTTCAAGAGCCTCAATTCTTTCTTCCAAATGCTTATTCATCGTCCATGTTTCTGCACCATACAGACGCAATCACTTCTGTTGTTTCTCTATCATCCTACCCTCTGTCCTGTTCTTACTGTTCTAAGTCTACTATCATTTACTGTACACAGTATTAAGGTCCTTGTCTTGTTGGACTGGCCTATACTGCATGATAGGGAAACAACAGAAGTGATTGCGTCATTAATAGGCTAAAAACTGCCCATGGTGGACTTCCGGTGTCGTGTATTGCGGTTCGCACTAATGACCTGTCATTGAAACATCATTTTTTGGTGATGCGTAGATGGCAGGGAGGATAGTATGATTCGCTTGCATGGCTAGGCGGGGTTGTCGCACGGAAGGTCCAGTGTTCAAATCCTGGGTAAGCCACTCATGTCTGTTATTTTTCTGTTGTCTAGTGTTCTACTTCTTTATTTCCTACGAGTGCCTGATAACATACCTTTATATTTGTTTCATATTAATTTACTGTTTACAGGCCTCGGGTTTCGAATAAATGGTACCAAGGGAAATGGAATGCAGCAATGCTAGCAGACTATTGTTGGACCCTTGTGAGAGATGCTCCAGAAACTCATTACAAGCGACAGTCAAAAAGGCGTCGCTGTGAATCATTTCCGCTATGAGCATTATTATCATATGGTATGTATATGCAAATGTGTAAAACTTGTTTTATAGATATTTTAAAAAAACTAGAGCTAATCTGGTGTTTTAACGGCCATTCTCATATTCAGCAGCCCAAACAACATAAAGGTAACTTGGTTTAATATCAGATACACACAAAAAGTCAAAATTTGTTGTCCAGAGTAATCAGTTTAAAAAAAAAAAAAAAAAAAAACTTTCCTTAAACTAGCTTCTTTTGTGTCCCATAATAAAAGTGTCATGTACCTGAACGATGAATTGTTTGTGAGAGCCGTCGACATGTCACACAATTTTCTTTCTTTTTTTTTAAATTATTTTAAACCAAATTTAAAATATTTTTCTAATTAAATTAAAAAAAAAATACAATTAGGGAATAAACCGTGTCGCGATTCGAAATGTCTTTTACAACCACGTGGATATTTTAGAGACTGTAGATTGATTATCGTAGCCCTAGTATTACAACAGACACTGTTCCAAACGTTTTGTGTCAGTCAATCAATATGGTTTACAGTAGAAACAGGGGTTGTTAATTATTCACCACTAGAATACAGATGCTATGCCAATAAAATGGCAAGTGACTGATTTTATGTCAAAACCAAGACAATGATGAAGTAAAAATAAATTTCGTGGAGAATTTATTGGTCTAAAATAAATGCCTCTAAAACTAAAGCTATGAACTTTTCTAACGAGACCTTTGATATCATCTTGAACGGGGAAAAACTACAGAAAGTTGAAAGTTTCTGAATAAATCGCCGACTAAATGTTTAGGAGTAAAATCTACTATGGTGATCACGTGAGAAATCCATACTAGAATTGCTTTGGACTAGCGCCTTCAATAGATTAAAATGGCAGACAGACAAAAGCTTACTGATGACCAAGTGTTAACATACGGCTCAAGTTCTAGAGAATACAAAACAAATGTCTTTCTTATTAAACAAACTCAGAAATACCCAGATTATTTTATGCCTCAAATACACGGGATAGACGATGCTCACTTGGGGTTTATACAATCTTTTAGAAACACTCAGAAGAACATAATAAGAGAAGGAAGAACGTTGGGCCTTATGTGCAAGAGCTAAGAGAGTGGCTCACAACGTAAACACAAACTGGTTTCTTTATTTGTTTTTAAAGAATTTATTATTTTATTATCTAATCAATATTTATGTTTTAATTATTGAAGAACAGATGCTATTGCCAAGGCCAGTGAAAAATTCACAATTTATATTACAAATGATTTTCAACTGATTAACACCCTAATAAATGAACTCTACTGAACGTGATAATACCACGGGACAGTAACAGAGAAAAATACTTACAGCAGTTACATTAACAGAAATGTTCCTAATCAAATATAAAATGTTATTTTGTGCCTTGTTACTGTTGATAGAATTGTCATTTGTCAGCGACTCGGCATCCATGTTGACATTTATTTCTTCATTTTTATCTATGTTCGGCAACTGCTTTCTTGGCTAGTATTCGATTGGAAACTGTTTCACACAAAAGCTTGTTGGTTTGTTTAGTTTTAACTAAGTTAACGTTCGAAAACACTCTTCCGACGCATGCTAAGGAGTGAAGTGGCATGTGTGTCGTCATGCTGCTACAACTACCTAGCGTACCTTCATCATCGCTCATTTTATAATCTTATAATAACAACAACAAAAAAACAATATGCTGTTTATCTGCTTAAGTCTGAAATTTAAAAAGAATACTTTAAAACACGTCGCAAAAATGACTGAGTATTGTAGATGACAGCCATTAACAGAATAACAGGAAATAGGTAGTTGATGTAAACGAGTCAAAAAACAACATCATTTATGTAATTAAAAACTTACTTAGTCGTTCCCCTTCTACCGTGAGGTGTAGAGGTTTGGAAGAGAGAGCGCCAGACTATCCTATCGGCTGTCTTCCTCCTGGCCTGGTTCCATTCTAGTCCTCGATCCTTCAAAGATTGTCTAATGTTGTCCTCCCAGATAATTAAAAACAAGAATTAAATTTAAGTGGAATAAAAAATATATAGCACATAATGTTTGACATTTAATTATAATTATTATAAATATAATGTATAATGTTCAGTGCACATAATATACATACATTGTAAATGCCAATTGTCAAATATACCCAGATTAATGCAGATTTGAAGAAAAAAAAATAGCCAGATACCCAGACGGAAGCCAAAAAAAAAAACCCAGATCTAGTAAAAAGATACCCAGCTGTGGCAACACTGCTGATGACGTAAGATAATCTTAGACATAAAATTGTGTGATGAGAAATGTACTAAAGTCCGGCTACTCAGTTCAAAAATTAAAATGGTTTGTCTGTTCGTTTCTTTACAAACTTATGGTGTCAAAATCTGAAGTATTCCAGTTTACTGATGACACATTTTGTGATATACAAATGTTATAAAAGTTTGTGACGATATGACAAATTACTCATGAACGATAACTGATCATCTACTTTTATTCTATACACAATAAGGTGTCAACATTTGTTTTCGTTTTTGTTTTAGTCCGTTTGGTAAGAAAATTTAAAATGGATCCCTAAAACCTGTTACCGTTACTTGTGTTTGTTTTAAATCAGAATAATAAACTAAAGGAGACTCCATAATGCCTCAATATGTTAGCAATGTGTTTGATATGATAAGATTGTTAGCCTCATGTACAATCTTACAAGAGCCGCTTCTGACGTCATGAGTTGTGGTTGTATTTATTCTTTGTCACATCATAGAGTGTGGACATAACATGGCGTCAACATTAACATCAAGTGCCATCTTCGCATTTAGGGTCAGCTGTAACGAATCTCAGACGCGTATATCTCTCACCTTGATGGTACATTCTCATAGGCTACCTATTTATTGTTTGCTGTTAAAATCCGACTTACAGAGTTGTCGTCTTCTTGTTAGCTTGTATAAATCGTTATCATGTTCGACAAACAGTTATCTCTCTTCTCAGATAGACAGACAGACATAGACAGACAAACAGACAGAGAGAAAAACAAACATAAAGACCGACAGATAGACAGACAGACACAATAAGCTAAGATACCGATGTAGTGAATACGTGTGTCAGTTTATTCTTTATCACGGGAATTAATTGATATATACTACTCGTCAAAAGTCAAGGGCCACCTTATTATTTTCAATACACTTTTATATAAGCGCATACAATGTGTTTGCTGACCATTTTTTTCAAACTTCCGTAGAACAAAACAGGTGAAGTAATCGTGCTGATTGACATTCCACGTGCAATGGCGACTTTTCGTGAACAGAGTTAACTCTTAATTTGTTTTACAATCAGCAGACTTAGGGTAGTTTCATCACTTGCAAAAACTATGCCACTGAGAAGAAGTCTTGACACCTTACAAAGAATGAGGGCTATAGCGTGGGTTGAAAGTGGTTTATCTGTCCGTGAGGTTGCTAGACGGCTTGCAGTGTCACACTCTACTATCCAAAGAATTTTGGAGAGATTTCAGGCCACAGGAAGTGTGGAGGATCGCCACCGGCCAGGTCGCCCTAGATGCACCAATAGACATGATGACCATTACCTCTTGTTGTCAGCCCTGCGTCATCGAACAGTGACTTGTTCCACTCTAAGATGTCAGCTGAGACAAACTGTAAACGTTAATGTCAGTCAAAGCACCATTCGCAGACGTTTACATGAATTTGGACTGTCTGCTCGACGTCCTGCAGTCAGAATCCCTCTTACTCCTGCTCATCGCAGAGCCCGTGTTGCTTGGTGTCGCGAGCATATCCGATGGACAAGGCAACAATGGAGTCAAGTTCTCTTCACTGATGAATCTCACTTCACTGTGTCATTCAATGATGGCAGAATTCGAGTTTGGAGACGACCAAGAGAGCGATTTACTGATGACACAATTCGAGAGGTGGATCGTTATGATAGGAGTTCTGTCATTGTCTGGGGAGGCTTCTACAGACACAGCAGGACCCCACTCTACATCGTCCAAGGCAACTTGACCGGCCCAAGATACCAGAACGAAATCTTGAGACCAATTGTTCAGCCTGCTCTGAAGGCCATAGGTGGTAATGCCATCCTCCAAGATGATAACGCTCGACCCCATCGAGCTCGTGTCGTGAATGAGTTTATTCAGCAACATGGGATCATCAGGATGGCGTGGCCAGCTCATTCACCTGACCTTTCTCCGATTGAGCACCTCTGGGATGTCCTTGGTCGAAGATTGTCAACGAATCACCACCTGCCAATGGATGTTGCACAGCTGACTGCATTTCTGTTTCAGGAATGGCAAGCTGTTCCTCAGGATACTCTTCGGACCCTTGTGGACTCGATGCGTCCACGCTGTCTTGAATGCCTTGCTGCAAACGGTGGTCATTCCCGATTTTGAAATGTCTATTTGTCCATTATCTATTGTGTGACTTTTGAAAAGGTGGGTGACACACTTCACAGCTTCATTGCGTTTGAATGTGTGTTTCCATTTCTTTACGTGACATGTCAATTTGGTACTCAATAAATGCCGTTTTGACTGATACCAATTACGTTTATATCAAATTTGTTTTATGGTTTCAACCAAGGTTTTTCTAAGTGGCCCTTGACTTTTGACGAGTAGTATATTTAAGTTTTCAAGGGAAATAGTATGCATATAAAACTATAAAAAAATGTGGAGGTCTGTTTTGATTGCGTAAACATTTTCAACGTGTCTTTGAATGCAGATTATAAATAAAATAACGATTTCTTGAATATAAACATATATCAGTCAATTTATTATTGTTATTATGCTTTTCTTTAGCCTTATTTCTACAATTATAACATTTTTACGGGCAAGGAAAACTTGTGGTCTTCGTTACTTTAACACCCGTGAAACTTTCAAAGAAGAAACAGTAACACATAAACCCTTAGATCTAAGGGTCTTTTATATTTGGACATGCGCCCTAATATAACCGACTAGGTTGAACGGGACGCGCCTCGCCAAAACGAGGCAAAAGTTTTACATTAAAAAAGAAGAAGAAACAACAATATGAAGCTAATTTAAATTATTTGGCCGTCATGTACGCCGTAATACACCCTAATAGACATGTACCTTCTAGTTTAACAAAACACATAAATACATACATGTAAGCAAAGTTAAATTAAGTGAAACATTTTTTATTACTTTTACAAGCAAAGGCCGATACTTAACACAGAACAACGTGACTACAATTATGTACATAACATTTCTCTCGGCTCTCTATCTATCACTCTGTACCTACCTGTTAACGCAGAGAAGCATGTATCGTTTCTCCGGCTCGTGTGTGTACGTTAGTGTATGTCATGGAAGTTGGTATGAGAAGGTAAATCGAAGCACATAATAACATGGAAATTAATACAGGAACGGGCGTATGATGTGTACATACTATGTCATGTATATGGTCCTTGAGTACATGAGCGTACAGAAAATAAAGTTTACGTCAGTAATGTGATGTGTATGATTAAATAGATACAATAATTATGGATACATGATTATCAGTGGTGCGTGAACATAACAATATATGTACTTAATGTCAAAACTCATAAATTGTGTACACATGTAAATTAATATTTTTTATTATAAAAAGACACAACGTTGTGAACTTGATGGGGATTTTCCCTTGAAATCTAAACATTGTGTGTGTATTTTGATTCATGTGTCTAAGGATGGTATCTGTATCTGTTACTCATTCGGGTATGCTCATTTCTCCTGGTGTGATATACAAGCGCAACACAAACTTTAGAAAGATTGTAACTCAACCAATCTTTGATTGGCTGCGTTAAAGATAGAATTTGTCAACACCACATGAAGTGTTTTTACGCAAATGTGGCAATCTGTTTTCCAATCGCTGCCCAGATCTGGCTGAACTGCATTCTATTTTGACTTTCTCACTGTCTTTTCCATTATCAGGCTGTTTAAATCGCGACAATTAACTTTAGAAAGATTGTCTTCAACAATTTTTGATGTGTTGCATAGTAAGACAGATATTATCTTGTTTCAACCACCCTTGCCGTAAGACATACTTTTTTATGTTCCATGAAGTGTTAAGGAACAAAATTTTCATTGCAAAAAAGTGGCAAATCTTTGTTCCTAACTCGCTCTTGCACTGAGTTCTGGGAACATTTGGTCTGGAAATTTCGTCTGAAGTAGGCATTCTATTTTCAACGAGCTAACTTCCTCAGCGGCGTTTTAAATCGCGGACGTATATTATCCCCATTGTTAAAGTGAATTCTCTGTTTTTCTGTTAGTCGTGTTGGTAAGACAATATTATCTTGTTTCCCACCCTACCGTTAAGACAGTAGTCGTGGTTATCTCAAACAAACTGTCCAGTAGGAAATTTAAATGGAAAGCCCCAGGAAAAAGAACTCCAAGCAGGATAAACCACAGATAATCTGGGGCAGACCAATTTTCAGAAAATCAACAGGAAAACTTTTTCGTTGGATTTATTGATAGTTTCACAGACAGTGCGAGGTCAACGAATTGGATAAGGCGTCTTACTATGATAGAAGAGCGTCCGATTGGCAGAGTGGTTAGTGCGCTGGAATGTCGCGGCAAAGGTACCGGGTTCAAATCACTGTGTCGTCACACTTCAGTCTACCTAGCTTTATTTACATCAGTACATTACCCGGCTCTTGAGTTTGGGAAGGAAATGACAGTGAGGAAGGGAACAGCCCACTACACATCATTGGAACAAGAGAAGCATTACTGTTATTGTTTATAACACATAAGAAATGGAAACCCGAGGCCTGTAAACAGTAAATAAATATTAGACAAACATAAAGGTATGTTTTCAGGCACTCGTAAGAAATAAAGAAGTAGAAAAAAAAACATACCTTTATGTTTGTGTAATATTTATTTACTGTTATTGTTTATCAGAATCAACATCATTACACTTCGGGAAAACCCATAGGTGCTCAGACTCGCTCAGGAAATGTTGAAGGGTATGAAAGCTAATTTGTAGCTTTCAAGTCCAACACAAAAATAAGAATCTACAACTGAAACGTCAAGTTAGTCGTATTGTATGGCTGTGAAACATGGAGAACAGCTAAAACAACAACATGGTTGAAATTCCATGACAAGGTCACCAGTGGGGAACTGACGACAAGGTCACCAATGTGGAACTGATGACAAGGTCACCAATGTGGAAGTGATAACAAGAACCAGACAAGTGCCAGTGGAAGAAGAGATGAGAAGAAGGCACAGGCGAAAGATAGGGTACACATTGAGAAAACCTTTTGATAGCATCACAAGACAATCCTTGTTCTGGAACCCACAGGGTAAGCGGGGAAGAGGTTGAAACTAAAATCACAAGGAGAAGAGAACTGGAGACAAGAGTGAAAATGAGGCAGCTGATGGCACGTGACAGTAGGACTTGGCTAATCGTTCCTGTTGTGCGTTGGTTGAATACACGCCACGTGACTCCTCTATTCGTCCATCTCTGCTAGTCTTACGTTTGATGCCAAATTCCAGCAATCTAAGCTTTCATGATTCATCGATTGCAGTGTCATTCTCTAATAGGCGATCATTAATTACCCTCTGTATCTCTCCCATTTCCATCTTTTACATTTGGACATGCGCCCTAATATAACCGGCTAGGTTAAACGGGACGCGCCTCGCCAAAACGAGGCAAAATTTTATTTTTTTTAAAATCTCCAATCCAACTTCTATGGGTGCTCTTGAAGCTAGTTTATTAACTCTTTTATTGCCGTGTACCCCTGCATGACCAGGACATTAGATCCACACCAGTTCTTGAAGATTCAAGGCTTCTATGGAGGTTTTCCATTCATGTCGGAGCCATCCACTTTGGACCTTCCCAATCATGGATTGTGAGTCTGACACAATAACCGCCCTTGTTAATGAAGTCTCAGACAACCATCTTAAGGCTGCAGTAACTGCCCCTACCTCCATTCTCGTGCTGGAGGTTGTTGCCATGTAAGCCCCGCTATGTTCAGCGACAATTCTGTCCTTTACTCTAGCAGAGAAGCCCCACTCTGATTTGTCACTACGGTCGCTTGACTAAAGATGTCAATACCGTGAATAAGAATATGAGCAGAAACAACAGATATAGAAGTAACCAAAAGTATTTATATGAGCTTTATTGACTGTAAGGATACTTTTGACGGGAGTTCATCATGATACTGCAATTGAATACCTCAAAAAAAAAAAAAAAAGGTTTTCTACTTCAAGTCAAGTGCCATGCCTGGTGGCAGTGGCGTCACTAGTTGGTGTCACCCGGTGCGGTCCGCACCCCCTAGTGACGCCACTACCTGGTGGAGTAGGCAATGATGTCTCTCCTCAACATCCTGTGTCCAGTAGTGTCTATCTACTCTCTTGTTGACCTCTTTTCAAGCCATGATGTCAAACTGTCCAGTGTCAAGTCAGTCTCATTATATGGCTGTGAAAGATGGAGAACTACAACAACAACAACAACAACAACAACAAAGCTACATACTTTCATAAATGGTTGCTAACGTAGAATATAAGAATTTAAGTGGTATGAGATCATCGCTAATGTGCAACTGATGACAGGAACTAGTCACGTGCTAGTGGGACAAGAGATGAGAAGAAGCTGCTGGCGATGGATAGGACCCACATTGAGGAAACCTATTTATGGCATGACAAGGCAGGCTGTGTTCTGGAATCCTCAGGTTCACTGAGGTGGAACCAGACCATAGAACACATGGAGAAGAGAACTAGAGATGGACATAATGTGGATGAAGAAAACATGGAGACATCTTGACCTGATGGCACAGGACAGTAAGATTTAGCATACGTTTGTTGAAGGCCGATGTTCCTAGGGGAGCTGGATGGTGATGATGATGATGATTATAATGATGATTATAATGATGATGAAGGTAATGCCGATGATGATGATTCATTTTTAATTTGTGAGTTATTTGTTTGGATGTTAGTATTTGTCTCACAGTGATGGAGTGTAGTTTTGGACACTGCTATTCTATAATGGTGATTATGATGATGATTATAACGATGATTATAATGGTGATTATGATGATGATTATAACGACGATTATAATGGTGATTATGATGATGATTATAATCATGATTATAATCATGATTATAATGATGATTTTAATGGTGATTATGATGATTATTATAAGGATGATTATAATAATGATTATAATAATGATGAAGGTAATGCCGATGGTGATGATTATAACGATAATGATGATTATGACGTTGATGGTGGTGATCATGATGATGATAATAATAATATGATGATGATGATGATGATTAAGCCTCATTGGAAGATCAATAAGCAACTTAGATATGCAGATAATAGCAGTTATGTCTGCTGAAAGTAAACAGGAATAACATCAATTAGGGAAGCAAGCAAACAACCTAATTCACGAATGTGGGCTAAATATTTACGCTGACATAGTGTTAACTGTGATAATTAGCAAAGTATACGATAAGCCAACTTTACACATACTCATAAATAGGAAGATACTACAACTAGTCAAGAGTGTCTCATATTTCTGACAAATGCAGAAAGATGGCTGACGAGAATAGCAGTGTCCAAAACTACACTCCATCACTGTGAGACAAATACTAACATCTAAACAAATAACTCACAAATTAAAAATGAATCATCAACTGTTATATAAGTTGTACTTTACCGCAAGGTAAACAGTTATTACTATCGATAACTATGAATTGGCAGTGGTGCACCACACACATACCTAGGGGTCTACCATCAACAACAAACTCTCTCTGGACACAGAAACTGACAGCCGCTTTGGCAAAGCTGGAGCCATCTGTGCCTGCCTCACAGTGCGTGCTTGAGGAAGCTCTAAACTCACAAAAATACCAATGCTGCGGTATGTAATACCTGTGTTACCAGAATGCTTCTATATGGCAGTGAGACATGGACAACCTATGCCAAGCAAGAAAGGAGGCTCAATACCTTCCATCTACTGTGTCTACGTCACGTCGTTGGTATTTCATGGAAGGACAACGTGACAAATGTCGAGGTGCTGTCACGTACTGGCCTTTAGAGCATGTATACACTGCTTAGACAGCGCAGACTACGTTGACGTGGCCATGTCCGCCGCATGGAAGATGGGCGCATTCTATAGACAACTTGCAGATGGCAAAAGAACAGTTGGGCGACCGCAGCTGAGGTTCTAAAGATGTTTGCAAGAGAGACATAAAGGCACTGGGCATAAATATAGCAACCTGGGACGATGAAGCTGCCGATTACACCAAGTGGCGATGCTCCATACGTCGCCACCTAAGATTGGGTGCAATGAAGCTCTCGCAACAAGCAGAAGAGAAATAAACGCCGAAAGGAACACCAAGAACCAAAGCAGCTGAGGCTCGTGGCCTCAGGGGCACATTCCCATAGTCAGTTATTACTGAAGAGGCCACTACTACAACCGTAACGTGTAGCAACGTGCATAATGAACATGCGGTTAACAAAAAAATTAAGGCCCTTTCCTTAGGCGTCCTTACGTTCCAAAATGTTACCCATCTTATTCCCACTAAAGTTGCAGTCTGTAAATTATGTAAAAGTCGTTGCGCTTCTGGTCAATGCACTAAACTGCATGACGCTGAAAATAGTCAGCATCTTTTTCCCACCAAAGTTGCAATCTAGAAATTACGTAAACATCGTGCGGTTCTGACCATTGCACTAAATTACACAACGTTTAAATACTCCGCATCATTTTTCCAGGAAAGTTGCAGTCTAGAAATTACGTAAAAAACGTACGCTACTGGCCATTGCAGTAATAACATATAAGGAAGGGAAACCCGAGGCATGTAAACGGTAAATTAATATGAAACAAACATAAAGGTATGTTTTCAGGAACTCGTAAGAAATAAAGAAGTAGAACACTAGACAACAGAAAAACAACAGACATGAGTGGCTTACCCAGGATTTGAACACTGGACCTTCCGTGCGACAACCACGCCTAGCTATGCAAGCGAATCACACTATCCTCCCTGCCATCCACGCATCACCAAAAAAATGATGCTAAGATGACAGGTCAATAGTGCGAACCGAAAGACATAACACCGGAAGTCCACCATGGGCAGTACGGCCTATTAATGACGCAATCACTTCTGTTGTTTCTCTATCAGACAGCATAAGTCAGTCCACACAAGACAAAGAGACCTTAATACGGTGTCAGTGTCCTACTGTCAAGTCCTACTGTCAAGTCCAACTGTCAAGTCCTACTGTCAAGTTCTACTGTCAAGTCCTACTATCAAGTCCTACTGTCAGGTCCTACTGTCAAGTCCTACTGTCAAGTCCTACTGTCAAGTCCTTCTATCACGTCCTACTGTCAAGTCCTACTGTCAAGTAGTACTGTCAAGTCCTACTATCAAGTCCTACTATCAAGTCCTACTGTCAAGTCCTATTATCACGTCCTACTGTAAAGTCCTGCTGTCAAGTCCTACTGTCAAGTCCTACTATCACGTCCTACTGTCAAGTCCTACTGTCAAGTAATACTGTCAAGTCCTACTGTCACGTCCTACTGTCAAGTCCTACTGTCAAGTCATACTGTCAAGTCCTACTATCACGTCCTACTATCAAATGTTACTGTCAGATCCTACTATCAAGTCCTACTATCAAGTCCTACTATCACGTCCTACTATCACGTCCTACTGTCAAGTCCTACTGTCAAGTCCTACTGTCAAGTCCTACTATCAAGTCCTACTATCAAGTCCTACTATCACGTCCTACTATCACGTTCTACTGTCAAGTCCTACTGTCAAGTCCTACTATCACGTCCTACTGTCAAGTCCTACTGTCAAGTCCTACTGTCTAGTCCTACTGTCAAGTCCTACTGTCAAGTCCTACTGTCAAATCCTACTATCAAGTCCTACTGTCAAGTCCTACTGTCAAGTCCTACTATCAAGTCCTACTGTCAAGTCCTACTATCAAGTCCTACTGTCAAGTCCTGC
This sequence comes from Oreohelix idahoensis, assembly GCA_024509875.1. Lineage (NCBI taxonomy): Eukaryota > Metazoa > Mollusca > Gastropoda > Stylommatophora > Oreohelicidae > Oreohelix > Oreohelix idahoensis. Next base: position 61,931 of record JAMPIV010007094.1, read on the forward strand.
TGTCAAGTCCTACTGTCAAGTCCTACTGTCAAGTCCTACTATCAAGTCCTACTGTCAAGTCCTACTGTCAAGTCCTACTGTCAAGTCCTACTGTCAAGTCCTACTGTCAACTCTACTATCAAGTCCTACTATCAAGTCCTACTGTGAAGTCCTACTGTCAAGTCCTACGGTCAAGTCCTACGGTCAAGTCCTACTATCAAGTCCTACTGTCAAGTCCTAGTATCAAGTCCTACTGTCAAGTCCTACTATCAAGTCCTACCGTCAAGTCCTACTGTCAAGTCTTACTATCAAGTCCTACTGTCAAGTCCTACTATCACGTCCTACTGTCAAGTCCTACTGTCAAGTCCTACTATCAAGTCCTACTATCAAGTCCTACTATCAAGTCCTACTATCACGTCCTACTATCACGTCCTACTGTCAAGTCCTACTGTCAATTCCTACTATCACGTCCTGCTGTAAAGTCCTACTGTCAAGTCCTACTGTCAAGCCCTACTATCAAGTCCTACTGTAAAGTCCTACTGTCCAGTCCTACTGTCAAGTCCTACTGTCAACTCCTACTGTCAAATCCTACTATCAAGTCCTATTGTAGAGTCCTACTGTCAAGTAATACTATCAAATCCTACTGTCAAGTCCTACTATCAAGTCCTAATGTCAAGTCCTGCTGTCAAGTCCTACTGTCAAGTCCTACTATCAAGTCCTACTGTCAAGTCCTACTGTCAAGTTCTACTGTCAAGTCCTACTGTCAAGCCCTACTGTAAAGTCCTACTGTCAACTCTACTATCAAGTCCTACTATCAAGTCCTACTGTCAAGTCCTACTGTCAATTCCTACGGTCAAGTCCTACGGTCAGGTCCTACTATCAAGTCCTACTGTCAAGTCCTACAATCAAGTCCTACTGGCAAGTCCTACTGTCAAGTCTTATTATCAAGTCCTACTGTCAAGTCCTACTGTCAAGTCCTACTATCAAGTGCTACTGTCAAGTCCTACTATCAAGTCCAACTGTCAAGTCCTACTATCAAGTCCTACTGTCAAGTCCTACTATCAAGTCCTACTGTCAAGTCCTACTGTTAGTCCTACTGTCAAGTCCTACTGTCAACTCTTCTATCAAGTCCTACTATCAAGTCCTACTGTCAAATCCTACTGTCAAGTCCTACGGTAAAGTCCTACTATCAAGTTCTATTGTCAAGTCCTACAATCAAGTCCTACTGTCAAGTCCTACTATCAAGTCCTACTGTCAAGTCCTACTATCAAGTCCTACTGTCAAGTCCTACTATCAAGTCCTACTGTCAAGTCCTACTGTCAAGTCCGACTATCAAGTCCTACTGTCAAGTCCTACTATCAAGTTCTATTGTCAAGTCCGAATATCAAGTCCTACTGTCAAGTCCTACTGTCACGTCCTACTATCAAGTCATACTATCAAGTCCTACTATCACGTCCTACTGTCAAGTCCTACTATCAAGTCCTATTATCAAGTCATACTATCAAGTCCTACTGTCAAGTCCTTCTGTCAAGTCCTACTGTCAAGTCCTACTATCAAGTCCTACTGTCAAGTCCTACTATCAAGTCCTACTGTCAAGTCCTACTGTCAAGTCCTACTGTCAAGTCCTACTGTCAAGTCCTACCATCAAGTCATACTATCATGTCCTACTGTCAAGTCCTACTGTCAAGTCCTACTGTCAAGTCCTACTATCAAGTCCTACTGTCAAGTTCTACTATCAAGTCCTATCAAGTCCTACTGTCAAGTCCTACTGTCAAGTCCTGCTGTCAAGTCCTACTGTCAAGTCCTACTATCAAGTCCTTCTACCAAGTCCTACTGTCAAGTTCTACTGTCAAGTCCTACTATCAAGTCCTACTGTCAAGTCCTACTGTCAAGTTCTACTGTCACGTCCTACTATCACTTCCTACTATCACGTCCTACTGTCAAGTCCTAATGTCAAGTCCTACTGTCAAGTCCTACTATCAAGTCCTACTGTCAAGTCCTACTGTCAAGTCCTACTGTCAAGTCCTACTGTCAAGTCCTACTGTCAAGTCCTACTGTCAAGTCCTACTGTCAAGTCCTACTGTCAAGTCCTACTGTCAAGTCCTACTGTCAAGTCCTACTGTCAAGTCCTACTGTCAAGTCCTACTGTCAAGTCCTACTGTCAAGTCCTACTATCAAGTCCTACGGTTAAGTCCTACTATCAAGTCCTACTGTCAAGTCCTACTATCAAGTCCTACTGTCAAGTCCTACTATCAAGTCCTACTATCACGTCCTACTATCTCGTCCTACTGTCACGTCCTACTGTCAAGTCCTACTATCACGTCCTACTGTCAAGTCCTACTGTCAAGTCCTACTGTCAAGTCCTACTATCAAGTCCTAATGTCAAGTCCTACTGTCAAGTTCTACTGTCAAGTCCTACTGTTAGTCCTACTGTCAAGTCCTACTGTCAACTCTACTATCAAGTCCTACTATCAAGTCCTACTGTCAAGTCCTACTGTCAAGTCCTACGGTCAAGTCCTACGGTAAAGTCCTACTATCAAGTTCTATTGTCAAGTCCTACAATCAAGTCCTACTGTCAAGTCCTACTATCAAGTCCTACTGTCAAGTCCTACTATCAAGTCCTACTGTCAAGTCCTACTATCAAGTCCTACTGTCAAGTCCTACTGTCAAGTCCTACTATCAAGTCCTACTGTCAAGTCCTACTGTCAAGTCCTACTGTCAAGTCCTACTATCAAGTCCTACTGTCAAGTCCTATTATCAAGTCCTACTGTCAAGTCTTACTATCACGTCCTACTGTCAAGTCCTACTGTCAAGTCCTACCATCAAGTCATACTATCATGTCCTACTGTCAAGTCCTACTGTCAAGTCCTACTGTCAAGTCCTACTGTCAAGTCCTACTGTCAAGTCCTACTGTCAAGTCCTACTGTCAAGTCCTACTATCAAGTCCTTCTACCAAGTCCTACTGTCAAGTTCTACTGTCAAGTTCTACTGTCAAGTCCTACTATCAAGTCCTACTGTCAAGTCCTACTGTCAAGTCCTACTGTCAAGTCCTACTATCAAGTCCTACTGTCAAGTCCTACTGTCAAGTCCGACTATCAAGTCCTACTGTCAAGTCCTACTATCAGTTCTATTGTCAAGTCCGAATATCAAGTCCTACTGTCAAGTCCTACTATCAAGTCCTACGGTTAAGTCCTACTATCAAGTCCTACTGTCAAGTCCTACTATCAAGTCCTACTGTCAAGTCCTACTATCAAGTCCTACTGTCAAGTCTTACTACCACGTCCTACTGTCACGTCCTACTGTCAAGTCCTACTATCAAGTCCTACTGTCAAGTCCTACTATCAAGTCCTACTGTCAAGTCCTACTATCAAGTCCTACTGTCAAGTCCTACTATCAAGTCCTACTGTCAAGTCCTACTGTCAAGTCCTACTGTCAAGTCCTACTATCAAGTCCTACTGTCAAGTCCTACTGTCAAGTCCTACTGTCAAGTCCTACTGTCAAGTCCTACTGTCAAGTCCTACTATCAAGTCCTACTGTCAAGTCCTACTATCAAGTCCTACTGTCAAGTCATACTATCAAGTCCTACTGTCAAGTCCTACTGTCAAGTCCTACTGTCAAGTCCTACTATCAAGTCCTACTGTCAAGTCCTACTGTCAAGTCCTACTATCAAGTCCTACTGTCAAGTCCTACTGTCACTATCCAGTCCTACTGTCAAGTCCCACTGTCCAAGTCTACTGATCGTCACAGTCCTACTGTCAAGTCCTACTGTCAAGTTCTACTGTCTGAAATACCTTATGTCAAGTCCTACTGTCAAGTCCTAACTATCAAGTCCCTACTTTCAAGAACTTACTGTCTATGTCAAGTCTCTACTGTAACTGTCATGTTCCTACTGTCAAGTTCCTACTGTCAAAGTTCCTCAAAGTCAAGTCCTAGTCAAGTCCATACGTTTCAGTCCTACTGTCAAACTCCTAACTTCAAGTCTCGTGTATCAAGTCCTACTGTCAAGTTCCTACTATCAAGTTCCCACATTTATGTCCTATGTCAAGGGTCCTTTTATCAAGTCCTACTGTCAAGTCCTACTATCACAGTCCGACTGTAAAAGTCCTACTGTCATGTCCTATCTGGATCAAGTCCTACTTTGTTCAACGTCCTTCTAATCCAAGTCCTACTATCAAGTCCATACTATCATAGGTCCTCACTTCAAGTCCTACTGTCAAGTCCTACTATCACGTCCTGGACTGTAAAAGTCCTACTGTCAAGTCCTACTGTATCAATGCAGTTTGAAAAGTCCTTCTGTTAAGTCCTACTGTCAGTCCTACTGTCAATATCTCCTCTGTCTGTCCTACTGTTCAAATCCTATATAATACTGCCCAGAGAATATGTGTCACGTTCCACTGTCAAGTCCTACTATCAAGTCTACTTCTGTGACAAGTCCTAATTTCAAGTCCTATACTGTCAAGTCCTACTGTCTAGTCCTATCAAGTCCATTACTATCAAGTCCTACTGTCAACGTCTTCTATTGGTCAATCCTTTATGCTTGTCCTTTCCGTGTCTACTGTTAATAGTCCCTAACTAGTGGTCAACGTTCCTACAGTTCAAGTCTACTTTCTGTGTCCTGACTAGTCAAGTCTTCCTACTGCACTCAAGGTCCTGGTTTTTGGGTAACTATTACCCCTAGGGGTCGAACAAAGTCTTTCTAATCAACAGGTCTAACTGTCAGGTCCTATCGCCCTGCGTTTGTCTTACTAGGTTCCATGACTGGTCATCAAGTCCCCTACCTTTAAAATTCGTATCTATGTCTACGCAAGCACCCGTTTATAAAATCTGTACTTTTTTGGATTTTGGTGCTTTCCAGTCTCGATTACATAATCATCTTGTGTGATTTCCTTGTTTCCATGCAATAAGCTCTCTTGTTTTTTGTACTTATTGTGAATATTGCATAAATACTGCAAATGTTCGATCCATCCTATAAATGTCATAATTCAACCATATGAGGCATCCCATTTAAAGACAAAACGTAGCTGAGCACTAAGGCAAAAGAGTCTAACACACACAATTTCTATTTTAGTTTCGTAGGTCTGATCAAGGAGCATAAAACATGGTTTACCTTTAAAAATATCTGGCCTGGAGATACAAACCTGCATGCATAAAAACATTCATTTTCTGTTAAATGTCGTATGACACGTTGCACTATCAAAAGAGTACACACACAATTTCGTGTTGGCATGATGATGCTGCCAGCTTCAGTTTCGGTAACAATATTGTGTTGCATGATGATGCTGCCATTTCTTATTGTGATATCATTGTCTGTACCTCCAACTCTATATTACTGCCAAGATATGTGTACGATCCATCAGTTCTACATTTGTGACATTGTCATGGAATTTCAACCATTGTGTTCTATGCAGGCACCCATTTATGAAAGTCTGCAACTATTTGGTAGTTGTTTTAGCTGTTTTCCGTGTCGGAGCCATTTAATAGGTCTAACGACGTTTCAGTTGAACATTCTTACTTTTGTGTTAGACTAGTAAGCTAGAAAGGTTGGATTAAATATTGGGTTGTCTTTTAGCGCATAAATTAGGGCATGAAGTGTTCTACCTTTAAAATATCTGGTCATCTGTACTGGTCATCGATACATAATCATCTGTGTCCTTCCATGCAATAATACGAATATGCATAAATACAAATTTCTCCTATAAATGTAACAAATATAAAGACAACGTACGAGCACTAATGCAAAAGAGCACACACACAATTTCTATTTTCGTTTCGTATGGATCAAGGAGAAAACATGGCAGCCTGGAGGAAACCTGCAAAAAACATTCATTTGTTCTCGTAGTGGTTGTTTCGGTAACAATTTGTGTTGCATGATGATGCTGCCAGCTTCAGGAACAATATCGTATGTATTCATTCAATACCCTACTTCATCTTCCTCGTTCGTCCAGAAAAGGACGCTGGTTACGTTGTGTCCGTTTACAGCGAAGCTGCGATATTTGCGCCTTTCGGCCGACACATCCGACTTCAGCACAGCATTTTTTGGGACCGGGTTTGCCTTCCCTCTTCGATCCCTACGACAGAAAGGAAATAACATACTGTCGCACTCATAATACATTTGTAAGTCACATATCTTTTTGCGCACATACAAACAATCACGTAATCTCTCACGCCATAATCATTCTCATAAACAGTGCTGCACACTTTTGCAAACACACACATCATCGCTAATTGATGTCGGCACTAATAGCACAATCCATACACTCGTTCAGGTCACACACCAACCACCTTCTCCCTCTACCCATATAACCACACTAGAATGTGGATTTATGTTCTCCAAAATTATCATCCAGCAGCTGCGCACACAAAACAGATAGGCGTAGATAACGGTGGATAGTAGGTACAGTATATTCATACATGGGGCAGGCTGGGGGGACGGAAAGGGGAAGATGTGCTCTGTTGTTAGTGCGAGAAGATAACAACACACGTGCATAATACTTTACTGTGCTTGAGCATAGACCAGTACACTTTTAGACACATATCTACACAACTAATGAGAGAAAGAACGAACGAACTTTTTTTGCAAAGAGACAGATGGAGGCTGATATGGAGAGATATAGAGAGATATGGAGAGTGATAGAGAGGCATGTAGAGAACAATGGAGAGTGATAGAGAGAAATGTAGAGAGATGGAGGTGATAGAGAGAAATGTAGAGAGATGGAGAGTGATAGAGAGAAATGTAGAGAGATGGAGAGTGATAGAGAGAAATGTAGAGAGATGGAGAGTGATAGAGAGAAATGTAGAGAGATGGAGAGTGATATAGAGAAATGTAGAGAGAGATGAGAGTGATAGAGATAATGTATAGAGGGATGGAGAATGATTGAAAGAAATGTAGAGAAAGATGGAAAGGGATATGGAGACATGTAGAGAGCGAAAGATTGAGAGAGAGAGAGAGAGTGAGAGGCAAGAGAGAGGTGGAGAGAGAGTGAGAGGGAAAAAGAGATGGAGAGTGATAGAGATAAATGTATAGAGAGATGGAGAAAGATATAAATAAATGTATTGAGAGAATGAGATGGAAAGAGAGAGAAATGTAAAGAGACATTGAATGAGAAATTGAGAGAGAGAGAGAGAGAGAGAGAGAGAGAGAGAGAGAGAGAGAGAGAGAGAGAGAGAGAGAGAGAGAGAGAGAGAGAGAGAGAGAGAGAAGAGACGTCGAACAAACTCATTGCATGTACAGGACTCAATTTACCCTAAATCACTCAGTCCCCTAGGCAACTTCCAGGGGCGTGGACAAAGTAGTCGGTTTACTTTGTGGAGAATTTAGTTTTGTGACGTTTGTCAGAGTTTTGTTGACCTCGTGCAGACCTGTGGTTTAATTGTGGGACAAGGTCACGTCTGCTGACGTTGGCCCTGACAGAGGGATGGCAGAAGTAAACAACAATAAAGAATATTTGTTTACCCGTGCACAGACACACATATACTATCGCACGCACGCATGCACTCACTTGTGAGCATACAGAAAGAGTAATGCTCGCTACACAACTTCTGTTAAATTGAAAAACGGTTAAAAACTCGAACCGAAAGACAGAAAAGCAAAAAGATAGACAGCGAGACATACATACAAACAGACAGGCAACAAAAGGGCAGATAGACGGACGGACAGACAGATTGACGAACGGACAGACAGACTGTGCACGAACGAATATAAGGATGGACAGACAAACAGATAGACAGACAGAGAGACCGACGTACAGAAGGACGGACGGGCATATATTTATACATACAACAAGATAGACAAACAGACAGACAGATTAGATAGATAGATAGATAGATAGATAGATAGATAGATAGATAGATAGATAGATAGATAGATAGATAGATAGATAGATAGATAGATAGATAGATAGATAGATAGATCAGCAGTGATGCATTACTTATTATGTTTGTTATTTCTTTTTCTCTATAATTATTGTAATTATTATAATCTTTGTGCCAACACAGTTTTGGTACGCTCAATCCTAGATGACTTTTGTGTTTACAGAGTCTGACACTGTCAAGCCTAGGCACCAGTTACGTGAGTAATGCACAATCAGTAACCCAGCAGGGGAATCCGTGGAGGCCACATAGATCTGGTTTTATCAGAGTCGGAGTCGTATAGTCAATCGTTTTTTATAGTGGAGTGGGAGTAGGTAAAAAAAAATGTCCGACTTAACATTTGATGCGAAATGACTAGCAACAGACTGTAGTCAGAGTCGGAGTGAGGAGTCGGAGTTGGCTAAAGATAAGAACTACGGATGAGTATAACTGAGGCACTGATAAAATGAGTGCTGAACATCTGCTTCATAGTTGCCCAACATACGGGGAACAGATAAGGTGCATATTGCCGACACCAGTACCATTCGTGGAATAGCTCTACGGGGATGTAAATATTCATCAAACTGACCACTACTTTCTTTGAAAACATTCAAGTAGACTACGTCTGAGAGTTTACGAAGAAGAAGGGAGACAAACTTCTAAAATGTCAGGATTCGGAGTAAGAAAATATTTTTGGCCGAATATGTACTTACTGTTCTTAGTCTTTTATCATTGACTAGACACAGTATTAAGGTCTTTGTCTTGTGTAGTCTGACCTTTACTGTATAATAGGGAAACAACAGAAGTGATTGCGTCATTAATAGGCTGGACTGCCCATAGTAAATTTCCGGTGTTACGTGTAGCGGGTCGCACTAATGACCCGTCATCGAAGCATCATTTTTTGGTGAAGCCTACATGGCAGGGAGGATAGTGTGATTCGCTTGCATAGCTAGGCGGGATTGTCACACTGAAGTTCCTGGGTTCGAGTCCTGGGTAAGCCACTCACGTCTGTTGTTTTTCTGTTGTCTAGTTTTCTACTTCTTTATGTCTTACGAGTGCCTGAAAACATACCTTTATGTTTGTCTAATATCTATTTTGGGTTTTATAGAAGCATGTTAAGAATATCATAGACAGCTAAAAAAAGTAATGAGGATGTGCTGAAAGGAGTCAGAGTATAAAAGAAGGTTATTACTCGTAAATGAAGGTGACAATTTACTTTCTTCTGGAATGCTATGAGAAAAGTAAAACTGGAAGATTCTGTGAAAACAGGAATGTTTCAAGCAGACGGAGAACGAGGAAAACAAAGAGAGAAGATAAGGCCAGATTGGCATTGTGGCATCTAAAAGCCACCTTCGGTTATATCTGGTTTTGTTTTGTTTTAAGGACTATCTTCATTACACACGGACTACTCCATCAGTGCTCTGATCGCCTCCCTTAGATCACCAAAGGAGGATCTCAGCACAGTGCACGAACTCCGTAGCACCAGCGAGAATCCCAATGTGTTTAAACAGGAATCACACATTCTATAAATATTTTTGTGGTGAATAGGTTTCTAATTTTTAAATTTTGCAAGGGCAGCGGCCTGATAGGCCTACTCTTTACGATTTCCAACTGCCGTTGGATTTTGAACATGCACAACTTGCACACGGAACATTCTATTTTTTCGCCCTTATCCGAGATGTTATCATCATCAGACCATGGGCGAGTATGACATCATTAGGACCACTGGTTCTGAAAAAAATGTCCATAAATTATATTCCCTCAACTGGGAATCGAACTCTGGTATCTCTAGAACTCGAGACGGACGCCATACCTCTTAGCCACACCGACCCCTCATTATAAGAGGAATAACTGACCATGAGAATGATGAGCCCGTGGTGTGATAGCTCTCACCTGCCAGGTGTTCTTTCCGGCCTGTTCTTTTCTCTTCTGCGTGTATGTTGAAAGAGCTTCTTTTCGCCCAATCTGAGAGGGCGCTGTAGGGAGGAGCATCGCCACTTGGTGCGATCGACAGCTTCATCCACCCTGGTTGCTGGATTTATGTCCAGCGTCTTCGTCATAACACGGGCAAAGACACTTTGGAATTGCCACGTAAACTAGTATCTTTATAATAAATTATGAATCGTACACCAGTAATTCTGCTATTCCTTTATGATTAATGCCCCGAACTGAAAAACCATTTTTGTGATTTGAACATAAACTACAAATACATGTAATTATGGCAGTGGGAAATCATTACGTTTGGAAATTGACGAGAAAATCATGATTGTATCGGAAAGACTGCATAACAGCATTGAAATCCCACGAAAGTTACAAGTAGCAAAGTGAACGCCGATATGGACCTCCGAGAAGGAAATGGTTAGATCTAAGTTGAGTATATAAGCCCGCTCAGAATCAAGTCTGGACTCTCAAATATTCACAGCTGAAAATACGTCTAGCGGACCGACATACACTTGTCGAAGCCACATAGTCACAGCCCTTAGCTGAGAAAACCAAAGCTGACCTGCTTTTGAGCAGACTTGCAAATATGATAAGCTCAGATCCGCAATACTGTGACTGAAAGGTACGTTTAAAAAAACTGTGTATAAATCGTTCGGTTATAAGTAGTTTGGTGTTATGTAAATTGCTGTAAAATTGAATATTAATGTTAGCATCGACTTTTAATTACCTGCTGATATCTTAATCTTGGTACTCTAAAAACCTGAGCTCACAACTGAAATTGGTTTCCAAATTGAATATAACCTGAACAACCTCAAACAGCATGGCACAGCTAGAAGATCTTGTGAAGACTGCGCAATACTAGCTTGAACAACTTACAGTACTTTTCAGGGCTTAGATTTTAAATGCTAGATGCCAAAGAGTTCGTCTTATTCTTCTTCCTCTTCTTCTTATTCCACTGCTTCTTTGCGTCCTTAGTTTCCTTCGTTCTATTAAATATGTTGTTGATGTAATATCTTAAACGGGAAACCACTTTTGGCATGACTTATGACCAAATGGAAGCAATCAAGACAGAATTAAGAACAATTTGAAAATAATGTCTATAGTTTAGCGATATGTTTTATTGATTGTATGACGTACTTCTTTGACTGACATGATCCCGGCGCAAGGAATACGTGGTCTAAATGAAGATTATGAGCAATAATGGCCCGTCAACATCGGAGGATCGCCTTGGTGATAGGAAACCGATAACATAATCTGTGCATTTGTTCCAGGTTCTTATCTGAGTGAGTCACAACAAACGATTCTGATAAGAAGCATAACAACCGCAGTATTTGAATCAAGGACCACTTCTAAAAATTATCCAGATAGTAGCATTGTTGCTACCTATCTTTGTGAATTAAGTATCTTTGCCATCAGCGCCTGATGTATGATGAGAAAAGTCTGCAGGACCTGACTTAGATAAGTATTCATTACTTTGAAGAAACACGATCCAGAAGTCACCAATTGCTCGAAATGTTGAACAAAGACATTGACATTTTATAATTTCCCAACTTGTGATTTGTGTAAAGACATATCTGCAATCTTTACCAAACTTCTAATTCGATTAATAAATGTATAGATATATTTTATAAACCGCAGTTCATTGATTTTGTTTAAATTCCCGTTCTGTTCGAAATTTTGTTATTATGAGACATTAAGAGAATTATTTAATATTTCAAATTGGTAGGGATAATTAACGAGCTGCAATTCAACTATTAATGGAGACACCGCTGGAGCAAAGGATAGGTCAAGTGAGAAGGTGACTTACTTCACAGCTCTCTTCTAGTGACTGTGCAGTTAACTACCTGGTTTATAATAAATGGTGCTACGAGAAGGTAGCGTTCCAGCTTCTGAATGGCCCAAACGACGGCCAAGAATTCCCGCTCTAACACAGGGTACTTTTTTCTGTGTCAGACAGCTTGCGGGAGATATACAAGGTAGAATGTAGCACTCCATCAAGTTCTTGCATCAAACAAGCACCTAATCCTAGAGAGCTAGCATCTGTGCGGAGATAATAAACACGATTGGTGTCTGGTAACCCCAAAATAGGAGGATTAGAAAAAACATGCAATATGAACAAAAGCAGCCTGTCACTCTTGTGACTAATGTACGTTATTTGGTAAACCCGTTTTTAATAGAGAGGATAGGACAGCGAAGTCTGATAGATTTGGAATGAAACGACTGTAGAACTGAATCAGTCCCAAAAGACTACGATCTTGTTTTTTCGTAGTAGGAGTAGACAAATTCAAGATTTTAGAAACATTTTGTGGTACAGTCTGGAGGCGACCGGAACCAACAGTGTGACCCAGGATGGAAATTTCGCGAAAGGCAATCTGAACTTTAGTAGGCCTAGCAGTTAAGTTATGCAGACGAAGAGTGTCTAAAAGAGAACGCAGACCTACGAAGTGTTTTTCCCAAGATGAGCTGAATAAACAGATATCATCTTTGTAAGCAATGATGTCAGATCTATGGGAAAGGATTCTGCGCATCATTCTGACGAATGTAGCGGGAGCGTTCATAAGCCTGAAAGGCATAACATTCCACTAGGATAAACCACGTGGAGTAGAAAAGGCAGTAATAGGTTTAGCACGTTCAGTCAATGGAATTTGCCAATAACCCTTAGTGAGATCAATCTTTGTAAAGAGGAGAGCCTTAGAAAGGCGAGATAAAAAATCATCAAGCAAAGGATGAGAAATAGTTATACCGTTTAGTTTACGATAGTCAACACACAATCTGATATTATTATCCTTCTTGCGAACAATAACCAGGGGTGAAAGGTAAGGGAAAATACTGGTTTCAATGATACCAAGACGCAACATTTGTTCCAACTCAAGTTCAGTTTGGCGCTGGTAATGAATGGGAACAGGATAAGGGCGTAAACGAATAGGTATATCATCAGTAAGGAAGATATGGTGAGAGATAATAGACGTGTGACCAGGAATGTCGGTAAGGACATCAGAAAAGGTTTGTAATAAATCTAAAACTTGGTGACGTTGATCAGCTGATAACGAGGAAGAAATGGAAACATCCCGCCAAAATTCAGTAGAAGACAAAGGAAGCATAGATAGATTCATGTGGATATGAGGGAAGGAAGATTCTTCCTCATGAATCACCGACAAGCAAGAAAAATGGCAAGAATTACCTACAGTCCCATCAATGTCATGAAAAAAGGCATGTAAATGTTCGGGTCTTGTATGAAATTCCTTTAGCATGTTAATGTGAAATATTTTCTTTTGACCTTTAATATCTACGACGTAGTCAACGTCTGAGATACGAGACACTACATTGAAAGGGCGATTCCACGCAATCAGCAATCTATTTTCTTTCCGAGGAAGCAAAACAAATGCTTCACCACCCGGAAAAAGCTGTCGTAAACGTCTATTTCTCTTTTTAAATAGGTGAGATTTCTCTTTGGCAGCCTCGGACAAATCTGTAGCCAACTGGCATGCGTCTACAATCGTCTGACGAAGATTAACAACATACTCGTAAGATGACTGAGTGTCCTCAGTAACCTCTGAGTTAGTGAGCAGATCTTATTCAAACCCATGGGCCTTCGCAGCTGAGCACCAAAAACAAGCTTAAATGGCGAAAAGCCCGTCTGCTCGTGCGGTACTTCTTGATATGCGAAAAGTACAGCTGGCAAGACCTTGTCCCAATCTTGGGAATATTTGGCAGTTACCTTGCCTAATAGATGTTTGAGCGTCTTGTTGAGCCGCCCCACTGCACCATTGCTCATTGCGTGATAGATGCTACTAAGAGACACACCATGGTTTAGCACACCATTGAGATTTGACTAATTTATGTGCCTCACAGACACTTTCATTGCGGCTTAAGAAGCATGACATGTCGTCAAGAACTGGGTTAAATATCGGTAAGCGAAATTTAGCAGATCCGTTATTTTTAACCGAGGAACTAGGAACATCCAAATTACCATTATGACTATTTTGACCTCTTAATTTCAATTCTTCTAAATGAAGAAGCATCATTTCCTTTTCATGTGCTAATGTCAAGGTTTTTCTCTCTTCTATTTTTCTGTCATTTTGCATTTTTCTCTCTTCTGCAATAAGTCGCTTCTCTTCCAATTCAATCATTCTCTTCTTCTCCTCCAACTCTTCAAGACGCCTTTTTTCAACCTTCTTCTCCTCTAATTCACGTCTCTCCTCAACCTTCTTCTCTTCTAATTCACGCCCCTTCTCAGCCTTCTTCTCCTCCAATTCATCAAGACGTTTCTTCTCAACTTTCTGTTCTTCTAATTCTTGTTTTGCCTTGGCCAACTCGGACATGACAAAGTGCTTCAAAACTTCACCTTTATAACCAAATACTTTGCCTTGCGCTACAAAGTAATCCAAGGTAGCCATATTAACTAATTATGTGACTTACTTAGTCGAAATAAAATATAATGGCTTATTGCTTTATAGTTTGATGTAAGCAAAGAATGTGGCAATAGTTTTTAGCAATAACAGCAGTATAAATTATGTAATATCAATGTAGGGAAGAAGAAAAAAAATATAGTGCAAGAAAAAAAAATTATATATAAAGCAACAGCATAAGTAAAGAATATGGACCAACAGTGAAATACTAGCAGCAAGGAAAAAAATCATAATGGAGAACAAAAGGGAAAACAGCAAATGGGACAATCTCACTGCTAAGAATAGACAACACAGGACCCAGACAGAGCATAAACAGATAATGTATAAACCAAGAGAAAGGCTGATGAAGAAAACAGCACGAACCAAACTATCACAAAAGTAAGAAAAATAGAACTAGACAACAATGCATTGACAAATGGAGAGACGAAACGTCACAACTAAATATGAACTATCATAAAAATCAATCAGTGGTCGGAAAACTTCGACGAGATTGCTCGAACCGGAAAATACCGCCGAATGAAATTCCATAATAGCCCTACAGAACATTCAATGTGCGGTCATAGTTCAATGACATGTTATCGCTCGCATTGAATCAGCTCCCAACCATGAATAGTACTAGAAAAAAATGATTGAAGGATCTACCAACACGCAACTGCTCACTATGCATAAAAAAGACAGGCCACTTATCTGAAAAAATCGGACTCCAACAGATGCTCGCTTGAAGAACAAATTCGGCGCTGTCTGAAGACCGATGCCACAATTACGTGTAGATCTTAGTGCTAGAACAAGTAGTGGCCACGAACATCAATTGTAAACGACGGAGACTTGACTAATGACATCTGAAGGTGAACTTGAATCTCGAAAATTATTGAAGACATCAGGACGAACAAAATGACAGTTTGAAAATGAAAGCCGGCAGTTATGCTCAGAAGGTACCAGATTATGCAGATCAGGGTCGACGGTGAAAATGTCACGAAACGTACTGGATAAAATTCTGCATTCACGATCAGTCTTTCCTTGTTAGTTCTTTATTTTTAAATCGTTCTTCATCTTGATTTCTTTCTTCAAATCGTTCTTGATCTTGATTTCGTTTCCCCACACTGGCCACCAGATATTTGTTGTTACAGATGGAGTTTTCTTCTTGCAGTATAAGTAAGTTGAACATAGAACGAAGATCATCTAAGGTACATGCATCGTACTAATAACACGAATGGAGACGAGTGAAATATACATGACAT
>JAMPIV010007096.1:0-77343 GCA_024509875.1 Oreohelix idahoensis
CAGATATGACTTCAACTAAAGACGCTTCGGAATAGCAGAAAAGCCACAGTAAAAGCTAGATCTACATATTAGATAATACCAAGGGAGTCTTCAACTTGGTATTGGCTGCAAAAGAGCGAGAAGCTCAGCAGCCATAGGTAAACAACAACAACAACAACAACAACAGTAGTGGCATAGTTAAGGATTACTACAATAACTGTTCTGTATTTTAAAAAAAAGCAGTAGTAACGATATAATTAAGAGATAAAGGTAGTCTCATAACAGGTTCTTCCATTGATGAATGCAGTGTTAAAGACTTCACTATACTCAGTCCAGCGTTTAAAGGTGGGGTGACCAGTTTTATTCTTCGCTGCCTTTACCATCCTTAACTCAGGAGTATACATTTGATGCCCGTTTACATATACGTAGATTGGAGCGTGACGTTATCAGGCCTGGAACCTGGTAACTTTGCCCCGATATGCAAGGCTGCAACCACTTTGCCGATTGGAAGCTAATTTGAGAGACACTGCAGTAAACAGACATAGAGGCAAAAGTAAACTAATGGTTGTTAGAAGCAAACACAAGTATAACACAGCAAGCAGTATATATGAAATCGCTGATCATTGACACGTGAGACTTTTTAAAACTCTTTTCTTTTTGTTTGTTATTTATTCTGAAGAATGTTGTTCACTTAAACTTTCCTTCGGCCGTGTTCTTGTTCATGTATAAAACTACCAATATAGACCTCTGCTTTTGTTTTTTCCCCCTCCAGAGAAACGGGAAAATTGAGAGCCCTCTGCAATTCCTCCCCCTCCCCCCCGGGCCGCACAGAAAGGTGAACATTTATAGCCCTCTGCATTCCCCCTACATAAACGTGAAATTTGATAGCCCTCTGCATTTTCCCCTACATAAACGTGAAAATTGATAGCCCTCTGCATTTTCCCCTACAAAAACGTGAAGATTGATTGCCCTCTGCATTTTACCTTACTTAAACGTGAAGATTGATAGCCCTCTGCATTTCCCCTACATAAACGTGAAAACTGAAAGCCCTCTGCATTTTACCTTACATAAACGTGAAGATTGATAGTCCTCTGCATTTCCCCTACATAAACGTGAAAACTGAAAGCCCTCTGCATCTCACTCTCTCCCACGCACATAAACGCGAACATTGACAGCCCTCTGAATTCCCCCCCCCCCTCTCCCCCCCCATATAAATGCAACCATTGATAGCCTTCTGCACCTCCCTCCCCGCACAGAAACGTGAACAATGATAGCCTTCTGCACTACTCCCCCCTCCCCCCACATAAACGTAAACATTGATAGACCTCTGCATTCCCCTCTCTCCCTACCCTCCCCCATAAACGTGAAAATTGATAGCATTCTGCATCCCCTTCTCCCCTACATAAAAGTGAACATTGATAGCCCTCTGCATTTTCCCCCACATAAACGTGAACATTGATAGCCTTCTACACTTTACCCCACATAAACGTGAACATTGATAGCCTTCTGCACTTTACCCCACATGAACGTGAACATTGATAGCCTTCTGCACTTTACCCCACATGAACGTGAACATTGATAGTCTTCTGCACTTTACCCCACATAAACGTGAACATTGATTGCCTTCTGCACTTTACCCCACATAAACGCGAACATTGATAGCCTTCTGCACTTTACCCCACATAAACGTGAACATTGATAGCCTTCTGCACTTTACCCCACATAAACGCGAACATTGATAGCCTTCTGCACTTTACCCCACATAAACGCGAACATTGATAGCCTTCTGCACTTTACCCCACATAAACGTGAACATTGATAGCCTTCTGCACTTTACCCCACATAAACGCGAACATTGATAGCCTTCTGCACTTTACCCCACATAAACGCGAACATTGATAGCCTTCTGCACTTTACCCCATGTGATGAAGTACATTGATACAGCGATAAAATCATTAATTATATGTAATAAAGTCATAATAATATGTATAGAATTAGTAAAGTTGTAACGCGTCTTCTTCCCTGCGCCAGAAAACGCATTGATTTAGGTAGGATAGAACGTAGTCTAAAACCTTATTGCCGCGCTAGTAGTATTGGACTTTGTAACCCGCCCGTCAAGGGTTAACGATAAAATTTTGAAAAAAAGACAAGCTTAGTTATTCCAGGAAAGATAGAAAGAATAAAACACACGAACGCATAAGATTGAGAGAGCGGACACATGCTGCCGGCTTGTCAAGTGTTAGAAGTTTGAATTAGCTACTCGGGCCGACAGTGCGAGACGATGCCGTTAGCTTGTGTCGAAAACGATGTCGCGAGCTTTAAAATTTAAAAATAAACCGCCAAGTCCAATACATTTTCTAACAAAAGGCACACTGTAGAATCATATATACACACACGCATAATTACTTCCTGCCGGGAAAAAGGAAGATCTGCGATGATTTTTATAACATTCAAGTAGTTGAGACTTAGAAAACAACGAACACCAAAATGGAAAATATATTGAATTCTTTATTAATAGGTTTAAGATCATAAAAGTTAGCTAGTCTTAGAGCTGGTCTTGTCCTGATGGGTAATATGCTTTCGAATAAAAAATCCGACAGATAGAAATAAAGTTATGGACAAAAGACTGCATTTGTTCGTACAGACAGACCAACACATGCTCGTTTGGACTTGCACTAACGGTAACATTTTTTGACGCGTCCTTGAAAAAGGCAAGAAAGGGTACATGTAGAAAGGGGTAGACAAGGAGAGAAAAAATTATGGGATGGCTCAAACTGAATATGTTTTTTGGTAGTGTTAGGCCAAAACCAAGTTTATTTTTGGTGAATGCCAAGTTCGGACGGACAGACCGACAGAAGTACATTAACATTGGACCGAAATTGGACCTTAGATTTAAAAATTTGAATGGAAAATCTTAGTAGTAGATCCCATTGGTCAAAACATTTCATATTATTGAGTACATTCAACGGCTTGACGCCATTTATAGAAGATAGTCCCTAGCGCAGAACGTTGTGTATTTCTGGAAAAAGTGATTAGCCTTATTAAAGCAAATATATATTAAAGTAATAGGCATCACAGTTCAGCCAGCAGTATATCTGGAGTCTGCTAGTCAACGTACCTGTGTTTTTTTTTCATTGAATTTCTGGTAAGACCGACATTATTCATATATATTTTGTTTAAAAATGTGAGTGAGAGATGCTGCCATCACGACTGTAAGTAATCAGGTCCCAAGCTGATTTAGGCAGGGCCTGAAGGTATAATTAGGCTATAACACATTGCCAGTTTTGTAAATGCACATGTTTTGTGAAATAAAAAAGGTTTTCTTAGGTGACCAGAGGGACACAGCTCACCTATCCTATTGTATGGCAGAAAAGAAAGAGTAACAATATTATTGCAGATGCAGTACCGCCTTTGTAGGAGAGACATGTGAACAACACTGGTACACTGTGGAATGGATGTGCTGGATTGGTCCATTAGATATGACCCAGCTCTTTATTTCTTATGTATTCTCTTTTGTATATATAAAACACAGTTTAAGTAAGATATCAACAAGGAGACATTATTTCATTGTTACAGGGTTTTTATCTGGCACTAGTCCGGTGCCAGATGTCTATGAGAAGCAGTGAGAAGGTGTTTCATGCACAGTAGTGACAGGGACCTGCAGAGTCTACCCTGTTATTTTTGGCCATTATCATAGCGAAATAGTGTGACACCAAGTTTACAGACTGTTCAAGTGTGCCCAGATAAGTAAAATATCTGGCACCCTAACTCTACATCAGCTTTAAGACCAGCACACCCCTGTATAACAAGAATAAACTATTTCCCCAGAGAACTTAACAGTGACATTGTATATTAAAGAGACTGGGAGTGATTATAGAATCCCAAACCGCCATCCAGTGTTAGAAACCAGTAATAGACAAATTTTAGAAACACTATTAGTATAGTTAAACAGTATTTGTTTGGACAATTGTCCCTTTGGGTCTAGAATTTACATTTTGTATATATCTTGAATTCTTTTCATTTTAAAGTCCTGACCAAAAGAATACTAGGTTCAGGACCAATAAATCATACAGAAAATTATTAATTGTACAAATTTATCCCAGGTGTTATTTCCTTTAATCATAGACTTTAATACTTGTTTGTATAGTTGTGTATTATTGTTAAAGTACCATCACACCACACTTGCATATCCCTAGACAGTAGACGCAGCTATCATTCATACTAGTCAAGAATAAGTCTGCTTGAGGCCATAAGGTGGTAGCAGCAAGGTACCCTGATAACTCAACCCTAATTTTGTTAGAATCAGGGACCTTCACAGCTGGCCTCATTCAGTACAATAAGGAAACATATCAACAACATTTCATAACATCAAAATCCACCACACCCCACATAAACGCGAACATTGATAGCCTTCTGCACTTTACCCCACATAAACGTAAAATTGATAACCCTCTGCATTATTCCCCCTCTTCTTCTTCAAGTACCGTGCCTAGTGGCGTAGGAGATCATGTCTCTCCACAACTTCCTGTCTCCAGTACAATTTATCAATTCTGCTGTTGACGTCTTTTCATGCCACGATGTCAAACTGTCCAGTATTTGCTCTCTTTGTCTTCTCCTATCTCTTTTCCCCTCAATCTTACCTGTTGTTACCACATATTCCAGCTTTTCTCTTCTCATGACATTTTTAAAAAAGTGGATTTCTTCTTTCTAACTTGTGAAATAAGTTTCCTTTGAGCATTGGCCTCTTTCAGGATATCCTCATTACTTTTTTTGGCTGTCAGTGGTATTTTTAACATTCTTCTGTAAAAACAAATCTCTGTTGCATTCCCTATTTGTTTACTAATTGTCCATGACTCACTCCCATATGTCAGAATTGGTTCTATATAACATTGAAGAACTCTCTTTCTTACATCCAATGACAAAGAATTGTTGCATAAAATACTCTTCATTTTATAGAATGCTGCTTTTGCCTGAGCTGTTCTGCTCTTCACTTCTGAGATGCATCTTCCATCCGTTGATATTTGAATTTCTCGACTCGTTTTAAAACGGTTGCATTTACTTTGATAGTGCATTCTGAGGAAGCCCTTTTCTATGAGACGACCATTACTTCTGTCTTTTTGCTATTAAGGCAAAGGCCTTTATTTTCATTTTCTATCACTATTGTATTCCCCCTCTAGAAACTTAAAATTGATAGCCTTCTACATTATCATTCCGCCCCCCCCCCCCCCCCCCCCCCCCCCCCCCCATTTTTACTGAAACGTAAAAATTGATTGCACTCTGCATTATTCCCCCTCTAGAAACTTACAATTGATAGCCTTCTACACCCCCCCACCCCCCCCCCCCCCCCCCCCCCCACCCTTGTTACTGAAACGTACGTAAAAATTGATAGCCTTCTACATTATTCTCCCTACAGAAACGTAAAAATTGATAGCCCTCTACATTATTCTCGCTACAGAAACGTAAAAATTGATAGCCCTCTACATTATTCCCCCTTCCCCCTCTACACATTGATAGCCCTCTACATGAAAACCCCTTACAGAATAGCAAAAATTAATAATCCTCTGCTTCTGTCCCTCCCCACACCCCAGAGAAACGTGAAACTCGATAACTGTCTGCTTTTGTTATGTGTCCCCAAGAGAACCGTAAACATTGTCACAGATAAGACTCATGTCAGAGTTATTTATTCATTCAATATGCTGCATCTGCCCTAGGAGCACAGGACTTCACCCAGCTCATGCTAAGCCCTCCTGTCTTGTTCCCGCCATTCAAGGTCCTTCCACGCCTTCCCTATTTCCTTCACGCCCCTCCCCAGTTCCCCTCTGTTATGTGTTGTCCAATCTACCACACTTACCACGCAGATTCAAGAACAAGGGTTGCCATGTAACGCTGTCAGCACGCTTCCTGAATGTATGTCCTACCCAACGTGATCGTCATCTTCGCACCTCTAGTTCTATTGGCGTTTGTCTAGCTCGTGCCATCAGTTCTGCATAGGCTATCTCTTGTTCATGTTGTAGTTGTGCAATTTTTCTTTCTTTTCCGTGTTAAGTGTCAACAGGAGGAGATAGGCAGCCCTCGGTTCAAGCATACATACCAGATCAGTGGCGTATTAAGGGAAGGGGGGAGGGTGCGAGGGGTGGTCCGCCCCGGGTGACAGCTAGGAGACGTGTCATCGGACATTTTTATGAAAGTACTTACTGTTAAAAATACTTGCCCTTGTGGGGGAGGGGGGTGCCAAAGGCAGGATCCGCCCCGGGTGTCAAATACTTTGAGTACGCCTCTGTACCAGATCGTCATAATTTTAATTTGTGCTCCTCACGGAGCATGGAGCCACCACTTGCAGGAACCCTCCACCAAGTAGTCACATGACCTTGCAGTGGTGATTTCTATGCCAATTTGTCTTACACGATGAGATTGCCAGTCACATGCACGGCCTCATATCAGTCGCCTTGTACGACATGCCTGAGTGTGCATCAGTCGTATTGTTTCTTTGTCTGTTTATAAATTTCCCAAACAAATATGAGGACCACTACTGAATTTCGCCTCCACGCAGGAAGCCGGTATCAAAGCATATCATGTCCATTTAAAAAAAAAGTGGCTTCTTTAACAGTTTATGTGTACACTATAAAGTTGCTTGCGTGATGCAAAGCCCTCCTTAATAGCTGTTTAGAACATGCTTATAGTGCGTTTCAAAAAGATCGGTCGACGATTGACTTCAAATATCTCCATATTCCTTGCACTGATAAACAGGATTTTTTGCATGTGGTCTTATATTTTCAATGTCCCAAAGTTTTTATAAAATTCAATGTTGCAGGTAGTGTTCTTTTCTTGCAACGGCTAATTCCTTTGATCTTTTTTAACGAAGTAATAATTTTGTCGTGGAAGAAAATAATTTACCGTAAATGAAGGAAGTTGCATATTTTCGGCATCGGCGTCTATACAATTCGAATGTTAGAGGGGTTTGTTAACTGATTACTTAAACCCAAAGCGTTTATAACACATAAGGAAGGGAAACCACGAGGCCTGTAAACAGTAAATTAATATGAAACAAATATAAAGGTATGTTATAAGGCACTCGTAGGAAATAAAGAAGTAGAACACTAGACAACAGAAAAACAACAGACAAGAGTGGCTTACCCAGGATTTGAACCCTGGACCTTCCGTGCCACAACACCGCCTAGCTATGCAAGCGAATCACACTGTCCTCCCTGCCATCTACGCATCCCCAAAAAAGGATGTTTCAATGACAGGTCATTAGTGCGAACCTCTATACATAACACCGGAAGTTTACCATGGGCAGTGAATAGTTCTCTTTTCAGGAT
Organism: Oreohelix idahoensis; assembly: GCA_024509875.1. Taxonomy (NCBI): domain Eukaryota; kingdom Metazoa; phylum Mollusca; class Gastropoda; order Stylommatophora; family Oreohelicidae; genus Oreohelix; species Oreohelix idahoensis. The sequence continues at coordinate 7,299 of JAMPIV010007096.1, forward strand.
TTGAGAGACTCCGACACAGTTTACCACGCTTAGCTTCTCTACAGAAATATTTATACATCTTCACTGCCATTGTATGCAGTGTAAGGAACTTGAATTTCATACCCATTGTATTACAGACCTAGAATACCGCAAGATACGCCTATGAACGGTAATTGAACGCACCGGAAGGATCAATGTAATGTTCAAAACAGTGCGGTAGTGTGCTGAAACACGTGGAAAATCACGTGAAATACGTTCAAGATGTTAAATCGAAATAGCTCACAAATATGAAGGGGTAAGCCCTGTCAATACACGGTTGGACTAGGAGGTGGTCGATTTTGTATACTTTAAATAAAGAAAATTTAAAACCTTAAGTTTGTTAACGAGGAAAAAAATGTCCCCTTCGGGACATAGCGATCATTAGGTCATATGCAAAGTTGCAACAATTACGATCAAGTGGTTGCAGAGATATTGAATATTAAACAGCGGCAAACATTGTGAAACGCACTATAGGTAGAGAACAGTGGTTCCATTCTTTGATCCCGGTATGCTATATTGGAAGATAGTTTGGACACTGGCCTCTTTTCCTCGGTATTTTGTCAAGCGTTCCATCTCTTTCCTGTCTATTTTCTTGTGTTTCTACTGTCCTCGCTCTTTTCTACTGTCACCAGGTTTTTCAGATCTTCATTTATAAATATAGCAGTAGCCTCCATTGGTCATAAGTGACTATAGGAATGATGCGGCCTTGAGGTAAAAGCCCTCAGATGCTTTTTTCCCCATGGTGTTCCGTTCAGCGTGTTCTTTTCTCTTCTGCTTGTTGTAAGAGTTTATTTTCACGCAGTCTGAGGTGGCGTCGTATGGATGGATCATCGCCACTTGCGATCGACAGCTTCATTCTTCCAGGTTGCAGGGTTTATATCCAGTGCCTTCTTGTCTCTCTTGCGGTCTCATGGCTGTGTTTTTGCCATCTGCTAGAGCAATTAAAAAAAAAACCTTTTACTTATATAAGGTACGGACCACCAGCTTATATGTAAGTCGCAATGTCATTAACACTTAACTGTTTTTATTCAATCGATGAATAGGCCTATATTCAATAACACATGTTGGTAATAACAAAGTATCGCACATAATACTATCAATAAAAATGTAGGGAGGATCAAAGCAAAATCAAAGCACTTAGTTAATACCAAATCGATAACGCAGCCGCGGATCACCTGATAATGCGCCGCGGACCATAAGTTGGGAACCAGTGCACTAGAGAATATCTTTGGAGATGCAACCGTATTCCATACGGCGGGCATGATCAGTGAATTTTTCCTGTCTTCTTGTAATTTATTTTTGTGAACACAGTGATCTTTTACTGTCGTTTTCTTTTGAAATGTTATCTCTGTTTTTAAGCTGTCCATCGTATGCATAGCATAATCCCACAGGAGCTATATTTCTATTGCTACAATTTTTTTTTAATTAAACCCTGCTTGTTTACGCAATGATGAGATTCGAATCCATGCAGAAGTTAGAGCATAGCATCGCATTGTTTTCTTTCTCACTCATTTTTCTAGAGAATTACTTGATATCTCATTTTTTGGCTCAGTTTTTATACAAGCCTGATATAGCTTGTGAAATTGCGAAAAAAAATTACGTCGCGAAAAAAATATGGGCGTACTTACATTATCTGTCCGGTCATCAGTTGAGCTTTCAGGCTCGCCATTACAGTTGTCACATAAACAGTTATGCGCTTAAAAGCACGAGTAGTTTTAACTGAGTTGTTTTGCTCGGGATACAGTGATGATAGTTTATTGATCAAGGTATTCAGTCAACATTACGTCCACATGAACATGAACAAATATTCACACGTACAAGCTTTGTACACGTCAGATGGATCACAGACCTGTAAGGGTGAAAACAAGCGGGGGATGGGGAGGCAGAAGTCAGGTTTGGAAATTAACCCCCTACACAGACTAGCTCGGGCGTTGGCGTAGTTGGCGAGTCCTTGTTAGGGCTTTATGCTAGCAGATAGATAATGTTGGTCCTTTTCAGGACTTAGTATCTATCAACGCTGATCGGGTTAGCAGTCAACAGAGTTGACTTTTTTTTTTTGGATGGTAAATGCGCTCTGATATAACCAAATAGGTTGAAAGGAACGCGCCTCGCCAGAAGAAGGCAAAAACCGAACACCCCCCCCCCCCCAAAAAAAGGTTTGGAAAACATGGTAATTAAAAAAAAAATAGAAACAAATAGCTTGATTGAGATACATTAACAAAACATATATTTAAAAATATGACGTCGTCAGCGGACAAACAGGAACGGGAAAACTCTAAACCAGTGATTCTCAGCGTAGACCATATGGCCGCCAGGGGGCCATGCCATGTAAAGTACATTTTTTCCCGCTAACAGCGGCTATGGGGAAAAGGGGGGGGGGGGGGTTCTCAGAGGTAAATGAGGCTGAGAAGGGGGCCACGAGCAAAAACAGATTGAGAACCTTTGCTCTAAATTACGTAAGACTAACCAATGAAAACAAAAAGAAAACATTTAGAAATGTAGAAAAAAAGAGCTAATAATATAGGGGAAACCACCAGTACCGTACAACGCGTCTCCTATGAAATTGTGCATGGGCAACCTTATCACGTAAAATAAATTGCTTCAGAAACCACTACTGTAAGAGTATGTGAATGCTTCCTGCAAAGGGGCCAGCTCTATGCTCCATTGGGAGCGAAAAGGAACATGATGCTGCTGATTAACAATCAGGACTACTAATGTGCACTGGTTTCCTAGCTCAGTGGTCTATGGTTCGATCCCCAAATGAGGTGGGATTTTGTAAGGCCGCAAACGGCTCCTGGGTCGACCCAGCCCCAACTGGGTACCAGAGCAACTCTGGGAAGGTTAAGGCGGCCGGCGTGATGCTGACCACGTCACCCCTAGTGTGCCGATGGTCAAGAAAATATGGGCCTAACACCATATTCCCAATATGCCTCAATGGGCGTGTAACGGGATCCTTTACCTTGTTTTTTTTTACTACTCGTAATAATACATAGTCCTGCTCAGCACATTTAATTAGGGCGTCATCTTCCTTTCCCTGTGCGCTTCTTATGGCGCATGAAGTCATCACTTCTGCTGGTCCCCTGACAGGAACTCTGTGTTGTGAAACAGTAACAGTTGACGTTTGACACTTCTCACCAGGATAGGCTGACGTACAGATTTACACAACATGGATTCAAGGAATACACCTAGCCAGGACGATCCAAGGTTTAATCCACAAGATAAAATACAACAGAGCGAACTGAGTACCTATCAGTTCAGGCTTCACTCGTTGACATTCCATGTCCGGCATCTTCAGTTATTGCCCTTGTCATTCATTCTGCCCTTATTTCCGTTGTCGGCCTTTTCCAACATAAACTGCAGATATAATATTATCTGCGTGTGCTTTAACTTTGATCACCACGGATACCTGAGAGACTAAAAGCCTCGGAAATACACAGATCCTGAATAACGTAAATACCGCACACAACCAGAATGGGCACCGTGTCCTTCCACAGGCTCATCCAACGTCCCGTCTCCAACTGACGTCACACTTTCACTCTGACGTCATCCTCCACACCGCATTTTACTTCTTTCATAAAGTCTACGCAACTATTATTGAAGGAATCCTCTATCGGGAAAACCCAGTCTCAAATGATCGTGCGCAGCTCTACAACAGCCTGCACCAAGCAGTCAGATGCTTTTTCAGCGGTGGTTTCTATGACAATGTTTTACATGATGAGGTTGCCAGCCCTATGCGCAACCTCATATTAGTCGCCTTGTACGACACGCGTGACAGAGCAGTAGACACATTCTTTCTTTGTCTCTTTAGACAAACGAGGAAATTAAGGTGCGTACCTAGGACATTTTATTTATAATTTGTTATTTTATTTATAAGGTGACCATATACTGAATACTCAGTCCTAAAGGACATGGCTTTTATTCATCAAATAAAAAAGAATTTTAAACTAACATTTAGTTTAAAAAAAAATACAAACTAAAAACTGGACACGGAATTCCAAATTGTTGATGTGGTGATAACTAAGGTTGTGGAAGCGGAATCGGAGTCGTGAAGTTGCGAGTGTTTTTTAGAGTCGGAGTTGAAGTAAGTAATCGGATACAAGCTCACCGATTCCAACTCTTACCTTAAGGGGAATCCAGGGTTTCTCCTCCAGAAATCCGCATTGTTTTTCTTGAACACCTTCTCTTCGGAGTTGGAGTCGTACTGTACTCATTAATTGACTGTAGTCGAAGCCTTAATGTACTTATTAAATTACTGTAGCCGGTGTCAGAGTCGAACTAATTCTTTTCCAGCTCCACAACCCTGCTGACAACTAGAACAAAAAAGAGTAATTAGAATGGCTTGAAAGATGCCAGTACGCAAGAGAAGTGTATTACTCTCACATTAGGATTGGCAATCCACTTTCTCTGGGCGTGATATGAGAAAATAAGCAGGAATATATTGAGGTCATGGGAATTCTCCCCTTGTTCTGTTCTGCAGTGATGATCCAACAGGAGCCAACATTCAGAGTGTCTGCTGAGGGCCATCAAATGTATCCACCTTTTGCTCAAGATTACTCTTGACAGATATTTGAATTGAAGAATGGTGCTTCAATTCTAAGGAACCTCATAGGAATTTAAGAAATCAAGTACTACAGCTGTTATTATACAGGCTGTAATAAACTTTAAAAAAAAATCTTCCCAGATCTTTTATGAGGAAACAGAAGTTTGCTCGTTTGATGATCCCGCAACTGATTTAATTCAGTAAAATATTATTTCAGTAGCTCTGTTCATGGGTATTTCAATTGACTGAGATATACGGGTGCAGTTCACTCAAAAATGATTAAATCAACTATAAATTTGTATATATTCAGATAACAAACTTAATAATCAATTATAGTAAACAATGTAAAATAAATAAGGGGGGTGCTATAGGAAATATTCCTTTAAAAAATCACAGGTGATGATTTGGTTTGAAATGTTTGTTTTAAGACTTCACTTGGCAGCTTTAATTTGGTACTTAGCTGCCAGTAAGGTGTGGGTTGGTGTCTGCTTCAGCCGAAGTTATTTCTTTGCAGGTTGTAGACTGGTTCTCTCTCGTCACTGGTCAAGTCTGGTAGCTGTAACACGTCCCACATAGTATCGTGGGGTAATTACGACGATGGTCCAGCTCTTCAAGACCCATCTGATGTTGGTGTCTAGCTTTGACTGAAGACCACTTATACCACACACTTGTTCCACAGACTAGTACCACCAATTGGAACCACCGACTATTATCATGAAATGAGAGAAACAAATATTACTCCTGAGTATCGAGTCTCTTGAAACCAACAACAGGTTCCCTCCCTTGCATTCCACCATCCCATCTGAAATAGAACTTTAACCTCTCTTAGCGTTACATTTTAATCCCAGTGAGCGGAAAACACCCATTACATTTATATAAAACATGTTTACATATGTACTGGCTGAAAAGGTTAGTATAATAATTATGTACTTTATTTCATTCATCATCCACTCCCTGCTCTATATATGACTTGGGACTACCTCTGCTTTCGGTTTTCTATGAGAAACCCGCATGAAGCAATCACCAGCTCTTGCAGTGATGGTTCATGAAACCATCATTCTATATGCAGAGGTTGCCAGCCTCATATAAACTTGGACATCCACCAGCTATTTTCACATGTTAATATTGCGAAATAGAGAATGATACAATGTAGAACTTATCCCAAATAACTTTGCGCAATACAGACTTCTGGCTCAGAGAACAGTTTCGGCAACTTGGTCAAGATGCCTCTTACATGTGGTCTGGGGTATTACTTTAACTGGAATCCCACCATGACTTCGCGTTCAGGTTCCTTGTTAGTAAATGTAGAGTTTTCTTATGTGTAAGTCCAGAAGATGCTCAAATACGTTGTCCGGTCCTTTAAAGTAGAAAACCATTCTTCATCCTGGCTTGTCTGACTGCCTTCTTGGCGAGTTGAATTAGCAGTGCCGTAGACTCAGAATGTGCTAGATTATAAGCAACATTCGGCCCACTCATCTACGTTGCTACTATATGGCAAGGCTCCAATAAGAAAAGTTGTATTTTAACATCTCAAATGCCAAAACCAATAGCAATCAACTTGCGTACTTTGGTAGGGATTGTCCCCACTACCCTGTCATGGAAAATTCCTGTTTGACACATAAGGTGATTTTTTTTTTACAAATCACTCCTATATAAAGTATTGTCTCTTCCATTGATATTGATCATGTTTACATCCCAGCACTTCATAGATCTATCACTGATAATATCTTTCAAGATTGACAATTATTGTAACTATTGCCTACAACAAATCTGCCTGAAAACGATTACATTATTTTCATGCTCCAAAATCCCATTCATTCGTTATCTTAAGTACGTGTCTTTAACCTGTCACCAGATTGATATTTTCCGACACGTTCCTGTGCAAACGCACACCTCTCATGCAACACACCTGGGTTCTTGTTCCCTCCCAGACAGAAAATCGAAGGTAACAATAGTCGTATTAGTGATAAGACAACTGACTGTGGCCATCTTCTCCTTGTTTACATATTAATCCGAGCATGACTTAAGGCCAATATTGTCCCACCTGCGTCTAATCTCACAAGGGATGGCCAATTAAACCCAGACATGACATGAATTAAAGGAAGAAAGTGTAAACAAATGAATGGCGCACAATAGGGCCGAAACTCTTGTCGGACGGGGGGACTTCTTCTGATGATCAGATTGCTTCCTGTTGTATCGCTCTGTAAAGAGTTTCCTATCATCTCAGTACGTGAAATGAGAGGTAGATCTATAATGCCGGAGAGAAGGGGAACGCGAGGAAAAGAGAACGGGAAATTCTGTCACAATTGTTACAACAGGAGCAATTGGAGGAACAAATATAGAGGATGACAAAGGGAGAGGACATTGGACAGTTTGACATCACGGGATGAAAGGAAGTGAGCAACATAATTGATGAATCCTACTGGGGGCATGATGATCTATGCCAACTGGCGTGGTACATGAAGAAGAAGATAAACCAGGTATGCAAAGATACCTTTCGTTTGTATCATCTTTTACTTTTAACCAGATAACGGTTTTCTGAACGTCTTTTTACGGCGTTCCACATTAAACCATTAGGCGATTATTTCGTAATGCAACAATCAATACTTTAAATGAGCGCTTGATGTGATTAATTTAAAACACAGAGCCACTGTTTTTTTTTTTTAGACATTAGGACATGCCTGGGCACACTCGAAACACTCCATACGCGCGCGTACCTAACTGTACACTATCAATATTAAATATAATATATAATATAAAAATAACTATGTGTTGAAGTCTTTTTGGGGGTTTAAATGTTCTGCCAGGTGGTGTAGACGGTCACATGTTCAACCTTCTTTGGATTCATTTTACGACATGCTTGATAGGTTGCATTGTTACCATTCTTTGCTCCCCACACGGGAATTGAGAAGAAGATGCTGGCGATGGATATGACACAGTGAGGACATATTTTGATAGCATTATTACCCAGTAGTCTTTGTTCTGGAATCAATAGAGCAAGGAAGATAGAGAGAGAGACCAAGAAAAAAAAATCACTCACACACGCATGGAGAAGAGAACTCGAGACTTAAAAAAGTATTCTTTCTTCTTATTCTTCTTCTTTGTTCACTTTCAGGCGTCAACTTGGGACCCAAAGACGCAGCAATAGAGAATGCAGTCTGCGACCCGTAGCGTGACTGCTTGCGTCAGGGTCAGCTAACCAGAGCTGACCAAGACCCTACTCCACCTCCATGTGGTGGTCCTGGAAACAGGCTGCATCACTGCAGTCTGGCTGAGAGAGTCGGGATCGAAGAGGGAAGGCAAACCCGGTCCCAAAAAATGCCGTGCTGAAGTCGGATGTGTCGGCCGAAAGGCGCAGATATCACAGCTCCGCTGTAAACAGACACAACGCAACGAACGTCTTTTTCAGGACGAACGAGGAAGAAGAAGAAGGCGTCAACTTTAATATGTTAAAAGAAAGCAGTGGCCAGCTTCAGGCTGTTGGTATCTCCGTAGAGTTTTTTCCAGGAATGGTACTTGTGACAGCCATATGCGCTTTCTCTGTTCGTCATACGTTGGTGTGACAGAATGGGGCGATCCTTTTCGATCTCTGTTTCACTACGGCAGTATCCGTTACATTTTTGTACTTATTTTTATTGCGCGCTTTCAATTGTCGCACTTTCTTTCTTTCTCTGCTATGTGTAGCAGATATTTGGTATTTTCATTCTTATACTCCCTTCAGTGTATTTCGTCTTGCCTGTTTACCTGCCCATGCCTGCTGAAGATAGTAGACAAGTGATGCAATATTGAACGATAGGCATATTCTCGTGCACCCAACCTTGGCCGCTACCAATTAACATGAAAATCGCCAGCGTATTTGTCTGATTGCTGATAAAGCCAGGGTGCGCAACAGATAAGAGATTACTTGTCTGGGTGATACGTTTTGTACAGACATGACACGAATGACCTAATCGCTTCCTGTCGGACTTGTTATGACAAGATTACTGTAGATAGTAGTAAGATGTTATATCTAACACACATTGTCGTGTGAGTTTACCGATATGTCTGAGTTCGTACACAAGGGATCGGATATTGCCATGCCATATATATATATGGGAAAGGTGACATCTGCCTTACGTTCAAAATGTTTTTATGTCAGGAATATTTTGAAATCATATCCCCCCACCCCCAACACGCATGTTTGAAAATGATTGGAGCTTTTGAGTGGCTCCATAACAAACAGATGTGGGGGTGGGACAGGAATATAACCTGACACGCTTCAGTGTTAAGACACTGTGAGATTCACGCTTGCCAAGACACAACCAGACTTGCCAGAAGTTAGAATTCAGAATTTCCATTTATCAGGCCGGACTTTGTGGAACAATCTTGAAGGACTTACATAGCCCAGGAAACCCATTTTATTAAGTAAGGCTGAGGAAACTGAAACACATGGAGTCATAGAGGGGATTATCTTATAAAAGTAACGACCCCAGAACACGTGTAAGAGGCCTAATCAAGTGCCTTAACTTCATTCATCTGAGCAAAAAGTGTGTGAGCCAGGATTGGCGTAAGTTGTCATTTTACATTCTATATTTTTCATTACTAACATGTGAACTAATATGTATATATTTTCATGTGAATATTAATATGTGAAAATCGCTAGTGGAAGTCAGTCATTTGAGGCTGGCAACCTCAGCGTATAAAATGATGATTCGTGAACCACCACTGCTCGGGTTTTATTGCTAGTTTCTTACAGAGAACTAAAAGCATTAAGTAGTCCCAAGTTCCATAAGGAGCAGGGAGTGAAATATGAAAGAAATGATGTACATTCTAAGTATAGTACTTACAGTGTCAAACCAGGATAAATGTCTATGTAAACTATTCACTTTAAAATTAATGAAAGTTTTAAACTTTTCAATCAGTGTAAATGTAAATGTGAACATACTCAATTTATATTGTGAACACTTTTCAGACAGTGGAGGTGTAAATGTAAACATATTCTATCTGTACCATTAACCTTTTCATTTAAATGTAAAATAAAGATAAAGCCATTCAAGTTAAATGTAAAGAAAGTTTCTCTCGAGGGATTAAGTTTAATTTTCATCGAGGGTAAATTCTAAGATAGATGGGATGGTAGAATAGGAGAAAGGGGACACGTAAGTATGTGTCAGGAAATGCAATACTCAGGAGAGCATTTAATTTCGATTCTTTTACCATAGTTGTTGGTGGTACCAGGAGAGTACTAATCTCTGGAACAAAGTGAGGGTATAAGTGGACTGACGTAGAAACGCGGGACCAGCTTGGCAGTTACTTCTTGATTGTATTTGAAACGTGCTGCACCTGTAATCTTGACCAGAGACGTGAGAACTTCAGTGACCTATCTGCACAGAACCCATCAGCGGGAGCAGAAACTACTGTTGGCAGCTAAGTGAAACGTATAAGCTGCCAAAGTGAACTTTTTCATAAAACCTACTATAATTCAGTGATGAACAATTTCTTTTAAACTATTCAATTATTTTAAAACTGTTAAAACTTAAAAGATTATTAAATATGTTATTTGTTAATGTACAAATTTAACTTCAATTTAATCATTTTAAATGTACTGCATGTTTGTCTCAGTAAATTTACTAAACACACTCTAAACAGAGTTATACCATAATAATAAGAATTCAACTGAGTAAGTCAGAGGTGGGGGCTTAACGAGCTAAAATTAATCATTGCTTAATTCTTCACAAAAAGTTGTCGGCATATCCTAGAATTAACGTGCTCAGCCAATGCAGCATTGTTTTCGCTTTTCTGAATATCTTGTGAACAGTATCTTGAGATAGAAGTGTCATTACCCTTCTATTTACAAATCTGCCAAGAGTAATCTTGTGCAAAGGTAGACACCTTTGAGGCCCATATTAGATACTCTTGAGTTTTGGCCACTGTTGGACCACTACTGCAAAGCAGGGGAGGCAACCTGTGACAGCTGGGCACCTCTGAAGTAGATATTCAAGCAGTAATTTTTTCCGTGCCACAGTTACACTCATCAGTAGTTCCTATCTTTAGCCGGTTGAATAGACGGTATGCCAATCTGGCGTGGTTTGTGCGAAGTCTGAAGATTACCACTTGTTCACTTCTGCTGAGCTGGAAAAATGCATTTGTATGTGTGTGTAGTAAAATCTGTGAGATAATCGCTTATTTCAGTAAGATTTTAGTCATATGATGAATAAATACACCAGCCCTCAGGTGTGTCGCGAGGTTTTTTGAGGAGATAGGTCAGCTTGAATGGAATGGAAGAATAAAAATAATAATGTCTTATTGATAGCTTCCGAGTTTGAAGAAAACTGCCTCTCCTCGGGAAATAGTGTACTAGAAATTACTTAAAAGAGAATTCTGGTACCTAAACAGGATATTTTCTGGACGATAAATTCTTCCTCAGGAATCCTACAAAAGGACTGTGTAAAGCACATAAGGTTGAGTTACAAATATGAAAAAAAGTTTAGCTCTACTGTTTATAAAAAAAAAATCAACTAGTGTGGTCATCACTTGGACCAGAGATCTTTTCTATGGTAGTGTTGCTGGTAGGTGTTAATACTCATCTCCTCAAGGACTGTAGTAGCTGCGGAGATGATTTTGGTTCGAACTCTCTTGGTTTGGTCTGCCCCAGCAGGTTGGTCTCATAACAGTTAATGGGTTCAGAGGGTGTCAGAGTTTGCTTCCCTGGACTCAGTGCACATCACAGATAAGGATGGGGTAAGTCACCTCTGCTGAATGCCTCTTCTGTTTATGGGATGTGTGGTATGGTTACTGGGTGATAGGATATGGTTGGGTATGATAACCTATTTGATAGGGTATGGTGGATAAGGGTAATCTTTGGTACCATGGACTTGTACCCTGGTTTGTACCCTGGACCTGTTTTAGGTATCTGGTAACCACAACCTGGTTTAGTACTGGGTAACCGCAACCTGAGTTTTTGCTTTGTAACCGCAACCTGGGTTAGTACCTCGTAACCGCAACCTGGGTGGACTGGAAACAATTGAAATCCCATTAGTGGTTTCAAGAGCAGTCATCTCCTAAGTCTGATGGCCGGTAAGCGTCCATCAGAAATTAAATTAACACAAGGTTAACTACTATTTAGTAACTGTGTTACCTATTAGATATGAACTACCACTTCTTAACTGACATTATAGTGTATCTTGAGTTCTCAGTCTCTATCTGGCTGTCTGCTTATTTACAGCAGTGGTTTTCCCCATGTGGCAATGAGTTTCACAAACTGTGAGGTAGGGGCTGGGGTCATCAAATGGTTGAGAACCACTGGTTCACCTAGTGCCCATAGAGCAGTATTTTAATTCCAGGGTCACTGTCAACAATGGTTTGAGAACCACTGGGTAATAGTTTCCTATGCTGCTTTAACTTGGTGGGGTGTCATTGCGGCCAAGGTCTGAGAACCAATGATTTACATTCTTGCTTACTCAAGCAGTAAATCATTTGGAGGGTAGTCATGGTCTCAAGGCTTGAGAACTGCTGACTTACATTTTGTCAGTCAAGTGGTAAATTCATTAAATAGCTAAATAATTGCAAGCATTCTTAAAGTCCTGGTTCCTGTAGCAAATAACATTCATATACTGATAATAAAATAGTTCTTCAATCATACATAAAATAGTTCTTCAATCATACAACATGGTATATGCATAGGATTGCATTAAATACATGTAAAGAACCTTCCATAATGAAAAAACACATTAATGTCCCTTATGTGACAAAGTGAGAAGAAGTGATTGAGACACTGTTATCAAGTTTGTAGTCTTGACAGAGAACACAGAAGCCTTATAAGAAATAGAAAATAGAAGCACCACTAAGACACTTCTGTTATGCTTGGGTCAATATGCAAATCTCAAAGTAACAACAATAATGTACATCAATTGTTTTAACCCTGTCTTATTTCTGCCAGGCTGTGAAATAAAGATAGTGGATAATTAGGTCTATGACCTCAGCAACTCATACATTGGTTTGAGTGATCTGTAAATATGCAAATAACAGTTATTGTCACTGAAAATGAAATGCATTTAAACTTTAACAAAAAGTTACTGCAATAGCAAGCTGTTGATAAACATATGATTATTCATGTTATAAAATCAGCAGTATTAGATCTACTTACTTCGCTCAACGAATTCACTACCGATATTTGCAACCAGAAATGCCCCTCTCTAGGGCCCATAAACTCACGTCTGTTCCGAATGATGGTTAGTGGTCTAATGCTTATAATTCCCTCCTAAAATTCCAGGTGAGGTTCCCGGGCAGGGGTGGGCTGTGATTTGGGTGGCATTGTTGCAAATACATCTTTTGGTCGCATGGATATCAAGTTAACTTCGTTTCAACTCGCCCTAGCGTTCGTTCATCTTTGCCGGCTGTTTTACATGAGTTCCCTCCGTGAACCCAACACAGGTCACTTCCGGTCGTTGTACTGTGTTTCACCTTCGAGTTAGAAATGAATTTCGCTGGCTAAGGGAATAATTTATTACCTTTTGCCGTGAGAATTCAGCTAGTGAAATACTGTTAAATCTATGACTAGCGAGAGAGAGAGAGAGACTTTTGGTCTCTTGTCAAATGATAGGAGAAATTCGTAGAGGGAAAAAATAATAGACAGAAGAAAGAAGTCGGGGAGAGTCGTTCCATGACATAAGCCCCCTTTTGAAAGTTCGGCCAACGGCCAACTAAGTTCGAGCCGACTCTTCTCTTATGTCGGACACTACATTCATGTATCGTGTCCTCCATTCCTTCAATCCAAATATTTCCTATTTTTCCTCTGTCAAACGGTATGCCTGTAATCCACACATGGCTATCCGTTTCCTCTTCAATAAGTAGTTGAGGTGGGTTGAGCAAGCCTGCTCGCAAAAATATCCCCCTCTTCTTTTCCTCCTTATAGATCCTCCATTGAAGCTTGCCTCCTGGCAAAGAGCTTGCCCTAAAGCCTACACTCTGCTTACAATTGGATCTATAGCAAATAGTTTTGCGTGATGAGGTTGCCAACCTCATACACAACCTTATTTTAGTCATATTACTTGACCTGCCTAAGGACACATACCTATCTCCCCAGGTATGAGAGCGTGTATGTTCTTCTATCCCTGTTTCTCCAGTGACAGAGAAAGATAAGTCTACCAGTTGTTCCTGCCCACCAGGTACCAAGGAAATTTGGACCTTCTTCACTTTCTGATCCCAGAGAGTGGGTGAGGTTATCGGAATTGACTGAAGACTAAGTGCTTGAGGCTCATGTTCCTCTTTAGCCATTTCTCCCGTATTAAAGGAAGATATTCCTGAAACATATTTCCTCCCACCAGGTACCAAGGAAATTTGGACCCGCTTCACTTTCTGATCCCAGAGAGTGGGTGAGGTTATCGGAACTGAGTGAAGTCTTAGTGCTTGAGGGTCCTGTTCCTCTACAGCTGCTTCTCCCATGTTAAAGGAAGATATTTCTGAAACATGTTTCATCCCACCAGGTACCAAGAAACTCTGGCCCGGCTTCACTTTCTGCACGCAGATAGTGGGTGAGACTATCAAAACTTGTTCAGAATTAAGTGCACTGGGGTGGTCAATCCCTTTGCACTCTTCCAACTTTTCAGTGAAAATGTTGGAAGATGAGTTAGGCATTGGAGTCTCCATAGCCTGTTCAGTCACGCCATCTCTGGATCGTGCTGAGTTTCCTAAGATGATATATTTCCCTCCTTGAGGTATCGGGTAAATTCGTTCATCCAATATTGCGGCCTTTACTTTGCCGTTTACAAAGTTCGACCTAACTTCTACATAAGCTAAAGGCAAAATCATCCTTCTGTTGATTATCATGGGTGCTGTTGCCTCAACATCCTCTTCGGTGACTTGATCAAGGTCGATGACAGAGGCTGAGACAAGGGCATCACACCCAAGACCTTGATAATACAAACAGGTGATTTGTTCTCCATTTACTGTGGCAGTCTCCACATTTTGAGAATCCCTGTATCCACTCCGGGCCTTCGTCAAGTTCCCATCCATGGTAGGGACCTTAGCTTTGTAAGAAGTCTGTGGGATTGGGTCTCGGCGCATACAGTCTAACTGATGTAAGTTGGCCGACAGGTGATGTTCAAGAACATCCCTTCCCTTCCCATAGGGTTGCGTAATCCTTTTCTGTTGAGTGATCCTATTTGGTTGAGCGATCCTATTTACCAGGTTGTTGGTGCGGTTGTTGTTGGTATGCCTGTTGTGAGTTTTTTCTGAGGATGAGGAAGGTCTCTTCAGATTATTAGCACCGCTGTGCTCAATCTTGTTTTCAGGATAGTCTAGATGTCTCCATTTAGATATCTGTACCTCTGCTCTGTCTGAGCCTGAATTCTGAGACATAGACTTGGCTTCATGTGGTGCAGTTATATTTACCACTGAAGATGGTGATGCAACTGGCAAAGGAGTGGCCTGATGAGTATCCCTAGATTCAAGTTTATCCCTGGATTCCATATTTGTAGGTTGAAACTTAGTTTCCAGTTCTTCCTTACACTGGAGGGATTTTTCTTGTCTTTGTCTCTCATGTTCCACATTCTCTTCCATGTATTTTGCTCTCCATTTCTTCCTTTCTGCTTGACTCCAATGCCTAACTCATCTTCCAACATTTTCACTGAAAAGTTGGAAGAGTGCAAAGGGATTGACCACCCCAGTGCACTTAATTCTGAACAAGTTTTGATAGTCTCACCCACTATCTGCGTGCAGAAAGTGAAGCCGGGCCAGAGTTTCTTGGTACCTGGTGGGATGAAACATGTTTCAGAAATATCTTCCTTTAACATGGGAGAAGCAGCTGTAGAGGAACAGGACCCTCAAGCACTAAGACTTCACTCAGTTCCGATAACCTCACCCACTCTCTGGGATCAGAAAGTGAAGCGGGTCCAAATTTCCTTGGTACCTGGTGGGAGGAAATATGTTTCAGGAATATCTTCCTTTAATACGGGAGAAATGGCTAAAGAGGAACATGAGCCTCAAGCACTTAGTCTTCAGTCAATTCCGATAACCTCACCCACTCTCTGGGATCAGAAAGTGAAGAAGGTCCAAATTTCCTTGGTACCTGGTGGGCAGGAACAACTGGTAGACTTATCTTTCTCTGTCACTGGAGAAACAGGGATAGAAGAACATACACGCTCTCATACCTGGGGAGATAGGTATGTGTCCTTAGGCAGGTCAAGTAATATGACTAAAATAAGGTTGTGTATGAGGTTGGCAACCTCATCACGCAAAACTATTTGCTATAGATCCAATTGTAAGCAGAGTGTAGGCTTTAGGGCAAGCTCTTTGCCAGGAGGCAAGCTTCAATGGAGGATCTATAAGGAGGAAAAGACTATCAAAACTTGTTCAGAATTAAGTGCACTGGGGTGGTCAATCCCTTTGCACTCTTCCAACTTTTCAGTGAAAATGTTGGAAGATGAGTTAGGCATTGGAGTCTCCATAGCCTGTTCAGTCACGCCATCTCTGGATCGTGCTGAGTTTCCTAAGATGATATATTTCCCTCCTTGAGGTATCGGGTAAATTCGTTCATCCAATATTGCGGCCTTTACTTTGCCGTTTACAAAGTTCGACCTAACTTCTACATAAGCTAAAGGCAAAATCATCCTTCTGTTGATTATCATGGGTGCTGTTGCCTCAACATCCTCTTCGGTGACTTGATCAAGGTCGATGACAGAGGCTGAGACAAGGGCATCACACCCAAGACCTTGATAATACAAACAGGTGATTTGTTCTCCATTTACTGTGGCAGTCTCCACATTTTGAGAATCCCTGTATCCACTCCGGGCCTTCGTCAAGTTCCCATCCATGGTAGGGACCTTAGCTTTGTAAGAAGTCTGTGGGATTGGGTCTCGGCGCATACAGTCTAACTGATGTAAGTTGGCCGACAGGTGATGTTCAAGAACATCCCTTCCCTTCCCATAGGGTTGCGTAATCCTTTTCTGTTGAGTGATCCTATTTGGTTGAGCGATCCTATTTACCAGGTTGTTGGTGCGGTTGTTGTTGGTATGCCTGTTGTGAGTTTTTGCTGAGGATGAGGAAGGTCTCTTCAGATTATTAGCACCGCTGTGCTCAATCTTGTTTTCAGGATAGTCTAGATGTCTCCATTTAGATATCTGTACCTCTGCTCTGTCTGAGCCTGAATTCTGAGACATAGACTTGGCTTCATGTGGTGCAGTTATATTTACCACTGAAGATGGTGATGCAACTGGCAAAGGAGTGGCCTGATGAGTATCCCTAGATTCAAGTTTATCCCTGGATTCCATATTTGTAGGTTGAAACTTAGTTTCCAGTTCTTCCTTACACTGGAGGGATTTTTCTTGTCTTTGTCTCTCATGTTCCACATTCTCTTCCGTGTATTTTGCTCTCCATTTCTTCCTTTCTGCTTCTCTCATCCTGCATTTTTCCATCTTTTGTGAAACAAAAGTATCCAGTTCTTCTCCGGAGAGTTCACACTCAATGGCTAACTCTGTCCAGAATGTTCTCCACTCATTCAACTCTACAGATTCTTCCATTATATCCGTAGTGGTTCGTTGAGCGAGTATGAGATCTCTAACTCACAAACAATAATTAAGGCAAAAATACTTTCTATAGTCTTAACTATACTAAAGTATTACAAAACCATATATTAAATCAAACCAGCATTTATAACCATCAAATTAAAAATTAGTTAACAATAGGTAACTAATTTCCAGCAGTACCACCAAGAAGAGTTCTCATAACACAACTTAAAATCTGTGTTTCTTGCAAAAAAATTTATATGTCCCCTCTTTAATCTAATCCTAGACCTGGACACCAATAAGTGACAAGTACCGACAGCAGTAGTGGTCTAGGAAAGATAAAGAGTTTTCATATTTCAGACAAGTGTCTTAATATGAAATAAGAGTTTATCCCGAACACGAGCGTCCCATTTTGTCGCGAGGGTTTTTTTGAGGATAATAGGTCAGCTTGAATGGAATGGAAGAATAAAAATAATAATGTCTTATTGATAGTCCGAGTTTGAAGAAAACTGCCTCTCCTCGGGAAATAGTGTACTAGAAATTTACTTAAAAGAGAAGTCTGGTGTACCTAAAACAGGATATTTTCTAAAATATCTTCCTCAGGATCCTACAAAAGGACTGTGTAAAGCACATAAGGTTAATTGAGATTTGGTGTCCAGCCCCCAGGGACCCAATCGACATTAATTGAATTATGGCTGAGCCCCCAGGGTGTAGATTTATATTTAAAACAAAATACACCCCAAATAAAGTTAACAAGAAAAATAACAACAGACTCTGTTATGTAAAGTTGGATAAAAGGGTATGGAATCTTACATTTTTATATACACTTACAAATATGAAAAAAAGTTTAGCTCTACTGTTTATAAAAAAAAAATCAACTAGTGTGGTCATCACTTGGACCAGAGATCTTTTCTATGGTAGTGTTGCTGGTAGGTGTTAATACTCATCTCCTCAAGGACTGTAGTAGCTGCGGAGATGATTTTGGTTCGAACTCTCTTGGTTTGGTCTGCCCCAGCAGGTTGGTCTCATAACAGTTAATGGGTTCAGAGGGTGTCAGAGTTTGCTTCCCTGGACTCAGTGCACATCACAGATAAGGATGGGGTAAGTCACCTCTGCTGAATGCCTCTTCTGTTTATGGGATGTGTGGTATGGTTACTGGGTGATAGGATATGGTTGGGTATGTAACCTATTTGATAGGGTATGGTGGGTAAGGGTAATCTTTGGTACCATGGACTTGTACCCTGGTTTGTACCCTGGACCTGTTTTAGGTATCTGGTAACCACAACCTGGTTTAGTACTGGGTAACCGCAACCTGAGTTTTTGCTTTGTAACCGCAACCTGGGTTAGTACCTCGTAACCGCAACCTGGGTGGACTGGAAACAATTGAAATCCCATTAGTGGTTTCAAGAGCAGTCATCTCCTAAGTCTGATGGCCGGTAAGCGTCCATCAGAAATTAAATTAACACAAGGTTAACTACTATTTAGTAACTGTGTTACCTATTAGATATGAACTACCACTTCTTAACTGACATTATAGTGTATCTTGAGTTCTCAGTCTCTATCTGGCTGTCTGCTTATTTACAGCAGTGGTTTTCCCCATGTGGCAATGAGTTTCACAAACTGTGAGGTAGGGGCTGGGGTCATCAAATGGTTGAGAACCACTGGTTCACCTAGTGCCCATAGAGCAGTATTTTAATTCCAGGGTCACTGTCAACAATGGTTTGAGAACCACTGGGTAATAGTTTCCTATGCTGCTTTAACTTGGTGGGGTGTCATTGCGGCCAAGGTCTGAGAACCAATGATTTACATTCTTGCTTACTCAAGCAGTAAATCATTTGGAGGGTAGTCATGGTCTCAAGGCTTGAGAACTGCTGACTTACATTTTGTCAGTCAAGTGGTAAATTCATTAAATAGCTAAATAATTGCAAGCATTCTTAAAGTCCTGGTCCCTGTAGCAAATAACATTCATATACTGATAATAAAATAGTTCTTCAATCATACATAAAATAGTTCTTCAATCATACAACATGGTATATGCATAGGATTGCATTAAATACATGTAAAGAACCTTCCATAATGAAAAACACATTAATGTCCCTTATGTGACAAAGTGAGAAGAAGTAATTGAGACACTGTTATCAAGTTTGTAGTCTTGACAGAGAACACAGAAGCCTTATAAGAAATAGAAAATAGAAGCTCCACTAAGACACTTCTGTTATGCTTGGGTCAATATGCAAATCTCAAAGTAACAACAATAATGTACATCAATTGTTTTAACCCTGTCTTATTTCTGCCAGGCTGTGAAATAAAGATAGTGGATAATTAGGTCTATGACCTCAGCAACTCATACATTGGTTTGAGTGATCTGTAAATATGCAAATAACAGTTATTGTCACTGAAAATGAAATGCATTTAAACTTTAACAAAAAGTTACTGCAATAGCAAGCTGTTGATAAACATATGATTATTCATGTTATAAAATCAGCAGTATTAGATCTACTTACTTCGCTCAACGAATTCACTACCGATATTTGCAACCAGAAATGCCCCTCTCTAGGGCCCATAAACTCACGTCTGTTCCGAATGATGGTTAGTGGTCTAATGCTTATAATTCCCTCCTAAAATTCCAGGTGAGGTTCCCGGGCAGGGGTGGGCTGTGATTTGGGTGGCATTGTTGCAAATACATCTTTTGGTCGCATGGATATCAAGTTAACTTCGTTTCAACTCGCCCTAGCGTTCGTTCATCGTTGCCGGCTGTTTTACATGAGTTCCCTCCGTGAACCCAACACAGGTCACTTCCGGTCGTTGTACTGTGTTTCACCTTCGAGTTAGAAATGAATTTCGCTGGCTAAGGGAATAATTTATTACCTTTTGCCGTGAGAATTCAGCTAGTGAAATACTGTTAAATCTATGACTAGCGAGAGAGAGAGAGAGAGACTTTTGGTCTCTTGTCAAATGATAGGAGAAATTCGTAGAGGGAAAAAATAATAGACAGAAGAAAGAAGTCGGGGAGAGTCGTTCCACGACAAGGTGTCTGACTGGTTTCATCTTCATCGCCAGTAGGGCTATGCCTGTTGTGCAGTGGGAATGCTAAGAAAATGACCCGCCGTAAAAATCAAACACGCTTTTAGTTTCGGTTTCGAAAACGTACCATAAACCTTTTAACATCTCGCCGATCTGCTGCACGAAACGGAGGAAAAGCTTGTAATTAACGACTTGCCAGAACTGTAAGACCAAACTGGCGTTTGAATTAACGTAATATTTTAACTTTAACACTAACATTTGTAGTAATTCGGACAGTTCTCAGTAGTAAGAATGAGACGATTGTAAAAATTAACGCAAAACACTACCAAAGTTTTGAAAAACCCCTCTTCGTTCTGCACGCGGTCTCTTTAATATATACACGCTGTGGGCTTCTTCTTCTTCTTGCGATCGCATCTTTGATGATTACACCGTCAGACGAGTTCTCATGATGAATTCGACTGTTGTTTGAAGTTCCTCTTTAACTCCATATAGCTTTGAGTTTAGTGTTGAGTCATTTGGCCAGTATATCTTTCTTAACTGGTCATACAGAGGACAGTCCTGTAGAACATGCTCAGCAGTTTGTTCGTTTAATCCACATGTGCACAGTGGTGAAGCAGACAATCGTAGCTTGTGCATGTGTTTATTCAGTTTGTTATGCCCTGTCCTGAGTCGAAAAATAGTTATCTGTCCCTGCCGGTCGAGAGTGTGATAGTAGTCTTTGGGTTGGTTCTGTTCTCTTCTGATAGTCTGGATAGCTCTCTTTTTCTCAAAGTATGTGACTTCATTATCTTCTTGTTCACATTCTCCTCCCTTTTTTGCAAGTTTATCTGCCTTTTCATTTCCGGGTACACCACAATGAGATGGTACCCACTGAAGTATGGTTCTCTTTTTGGCAGCTACCTTGTTTAGTTCATTTCTCAGATGCGGGAGTTTACCACCCTTGAGAGCTTGCAGGACAGACAGTGCATCTGTGAGGATGACTACCTGGTGGCAGTCAGAGTTGGTGTTATAAATCATATTTGCAGCTTGCTCTAGAGCTTGAACCTCAGCTGTATAGTTGGAACAGAATTTACCAGTGGGAATGTGCCTAGTCTCATAGTGGTTGTCAGGATATGAGATAAAGATACCGGCACCTCCATTCCTAACAGCATTAGTTGCTGATCCATCTGTATAGGCATGTATCCATGATTGATCGGGATAGCTTTCTTGGATCATACTCAATGTAGCAGTTCGTTTTTGCAGATCATTATACTCACATCCACTTGTGAGACCACAGACTGATGTATTAATTTGGAGGGCACTGCTGGCCTGCTCCCATGGTACAGGGTATAGGGTGGGCTTCAGTGGTGTTGTCTTCATGGATAGGTCTTCTTGATGCTGTCTTATAAGTCTTTTCCCCCGATGCACAAAGCTGCTACGCTTTAGACGTCCCAATGCCAGATCATCTAGTCTTGCCTTCATTGGGTGCATTGGCATACTGTTGTACTTTTCCATCTGGATCATGGTTTTTGTGTCTCTTCTATGGGACAATGTCTGTAATCCAGCAACCTTCTGCATCTCTGTTATTGGTGTAGTTTTCATGGCTCCTGTAATGAGCCTGAGAGCTTGATTTTGCACCTTGTCCAAAGACTGCAGATGTGAGTTAGCAGCTGATGACCATGCTGCTGAGCTAAACTCTAAGTGTGGTCTTATTACTCCATTATAAATCTTCTTTAGATTTCGTTCATTTGCTCCCCAGTTGGTACCTGCTAATTTTCTGAGTATGCCTAGTCGTCTTCGGGCCTTTCCTTCTGCGTTTTCAATATGCTTATTCCATGTAAGCCTTTGGTCAAATGTCACCCCAAGATAGGTGGGGTAGCTTTCTTCCTTGATCACGGTTGTCCCTAGGTGTATGTTAGCTGATTTGTCCTTGGGGGCGAGGGAGAACAGTGTTGTGGAGGTTTTGTCTGTGTTTATTGTGATAAGCCATTTCTCTGCCCATGACACTAGCATGTCTGCTGCCCGCTGCATTCTATAATTTGCTGTGGTGACATTTTCATCAGCGCACCAGAGTACTAGGTCATCTGCATATAAGGCAGCTTTAACTCCTGCAGGGAGATCTTTCACCAGGTCATTGATGTAAACAAGGAAGAGTGTTGGGGAAATTACTCCTCCTTGAGGTACCCCCTGATGGAGCAACACTTTTCTGCTCTGCAGACCGTCAAGAGTGACTCTAGTTCTCCTGTTATGCAAGTATGACTGGATCCATTTCATCATGTTGCCTTGGATTCCACTTCTCCTAAGTTTTGCAATGAGGCCATCTTTCCACACCTTGTCAAAGGCCTGCTTGAAGTCGACCCAGATCGTTAGGACCTTTTTCTTCTCCTGGAAGGCATCTTCTATTGCTTGAGACAAGTAAGTAACTTGGTCTTCTATACTGTAGCATTCTCTAAATCCAGCTTGTTCCGGCACCAGGATCTGCTCAGACTCTAAATACCATTTCAATCTGTGGTTGACTATTCGCTCCATAGTCTTCCCAACACAGCTTGTGAGACTGATTGGCCGGTAACTTGCAGCCTCGGTCTTACATTTCCCTTTCTTTAGTATGGGTATTGTGATGGCTTCTCTCCATACTTGGGGTACCGTTCCTTTCAACCAGCTGTGGTTGAATATCTCAAGCAGTTTTGTCTTTGCTGCTGAGCTCAGATTTACTAGCATTTCGTTGCTGATTTTGTCTGGGCCGGGTGACTTTTGAAACTTAAGCTTGGAAATAGCCTTCTGTAGTTCTCCTAGTGTGATGGGTTCCCTCATTGGGGCAGGAGTATCTGTCTGTCCCATGGTTGCCAGTATTTCTTTTCTTATCTCTCTCTGATGATCTATGTTAATGGGTAAGTTGCTTTCTGAACTGTATCTTCTAGCAAACAAGTCTGCAGCTTGTTTTCCTCTGAAAAGTTTGCCACCTTCATCCAATGTGATAGTCTGCCTAGGTGAGGAACGCTCTTCATTTAGAGACTTGACTAATCTCCAAAGTTTCCTGTCGTCTTTCTCAAGGTTCAGCGATGCCGTTTTAGTTCTCCAGCTTTTCCGTTTTTCTTCTAGCTTTGTTCTCTGAAACTCTGCTACAGCCTTTTTCCATTTGTTGTGAGTTTCAAGTGAAGGCTGAGACTCTGCGTCCTTTCTAGCCCTGTCCATGGCTTCCTGACGTTCTTGGAGTGTGCTGGACCAGTATGGTATGTAGTTACGCCGGCATCCTTTGGGAATGGTTTCTTTTGCAGCTTGTAGTATGCATCTGTTGAAGTCTTTTACCACTTCATTAATGTCTCTGTTCTGTACCTTGAGGGTAGACAGCAGCGTGTTCACCTGATGCCTGAATAAACCCCAGTTGGCTTTTTTGTAGTTCCATCTTGTAATGGCTGGGCCTGTACTGAGAGTTGCACTCTGGACAGTAAGAAAGATTGGGCGATGGTCGCTTCCCCCTAGTTGGTCTCCTACTTCTCTACTAATAGATCCAGCTATATCTGGTGTGGAGAAGGCAAGATCTGGTGTTGAAGTTGTGTGCCATCCTCTGGAGTAGAAGGTAGGAGTATCTGTGGCATTATTGACTAGGATTAGGGAGTGATCATCTTGCCAAGTTTCAACCTCTTCACCTCTGTGATCCAGATGGTTATAGCCCCAGCTCTGGGAGTGGCTATTAAAGTCTCCAACTGCTATAAAGTTGGTGGCTGGTACCTGTATAGAGCTGAGACTCAGGGGTTTGTTGTTCGGGCAGTAATAGTTCAGGAGTTCTATTTCCATCTTGTCTACCTTTATCTGCAACAGCTGATATTCTGCTCCATCCATGAAGGTTTTCCTTTCGTGTGCAGGAATGTTATTCCTTACAAGAGTAAGTACTCCTCCTTTTCGTCTATCTTTTCTGTCGGATCTGAAGCATTGATATCCCCTTATTTTAAAGGTTTGATCTGCTTTCAAGTGAGTCTCTTGGATACAGCAAACACTGACTTGCTTCTCATACAAGATGTTTTCCAGCTCTGTCTTTTTGCTGTATCCAGCCTGCTTGCTGTTCACTCCCTCTGCATTCCAGTGCATCATGACAAGTGGCACTCTGGGTTTCTCTTTTTCTGTT
This sequence comes from Oreohelix idahoensis, assembly GCA_024509875.1. Classification (NCBI taxonomy): domain Eukaryota; kingdom Metazoa; phylum Mollusca; class Gastropoda; order Stylommatophora; family Oreohelicidae; genus Oreohelix; species Oreohelix idahoensis. The sequence continues at coordinate 31,462 of JAMPIV010007096.1, forward strand.
TTGTTTTGGTCAGTAGTTCTCCTCCGCCGTCTGCTGACTCCACAAGACGGTCTAGAGGGTCCTCCAGTAGCTGAGGGTGGGCTCTGTCGAGGCTCAGAGCCCGGCACTGCACCTGCCTGGTGGAGCTCCACAGGGCGAGCACCAGTACGAGATTTATTTGACGGTGTACTCTCCATAGAAAAAAAAAGCGAGTTGCGTGATACTGTGGTTTCCGGTGCGCCTTCTGGCCCAGTATCTATGACTTTAGCACCTGTTCAACGGGAGAGTGGGCTCATCCCTAATCTGTTTATGTTCCCAGTAGTAGACTATTCGCAAGCAGCCTGGGGGTGTCACTGCTCTGCGCGGACCTTGTTTACCGAGGCGGCGTACGAGCTCGTATGGTGAAAATATGGTTGCATTATCTTCAAAATACGCTGTGGGCAAAGCCAGCAGAGGCAAACACACAGACAATTTTTTATTTCCTCCTAGCGGTAATATTCTGACGTCACTCAAACTAGTTGGTTTATTTGAATAGTGAGGAAAATGTTAGAGACGGGGGGGGGGGGGGGGTGATGGCCGACTTGTGTAAAATTTATATTTGACGATTGACAGTGACAAAATTGAAAATCTAAACCATACTGAAACTGACCATAAAAATCATAGGGTAGTATAGCTTAGTGTCCCTTGAGCAAAAATATGTTTTAAAAAATATGGTAGTCCAAGTATTAGCCAAGTTATTGAGAAAATACTAAATGTCTACGAACGCTTGACTGTTGTTCTTGCTCGTTACACATAACGTTATTGGGGACGCTAATTTAAAAAGAGGCATTGTAGAAATTCAAATTCTATTAGTTGGTATAAGAGTATAGGAGTAAAAAGGGAAAGATAGGAAAAAATTTAACTAAAACGAAACATCTGTTTCTATTGGGCATAACTAACGCAGACTGACCAATGGACTACGAGGCACATAGTTTGTTTGGAATTGTTTTGTTTTGTTTTTCAAACTAAATTCAAAAAAGTTGTAGTAGTGCCTGCTTTCATTGGTCGGCTCTAATAGATATTGGCAAGAGGCATAGTGGTCTCGTGGCCATTTGTCTAGAAAATTTTATTCAAACAACTACGTTGAGATCAGATGTGATAGCTTGTAAAATTAAATACTAATTCACTATCTGGACGGGGCAGAGCAAAACTGAGGCCATATTCTTTGTCAGTCAGCGTTATTTGTGACATATTTCTTTGAACTATTGGTAAGAATGCTTTATGTACTTACATGCTTGATTAAAACTGAAAAAGTCAGATACTGCTGTGGAAAAGTGAAGGACATGCCGGAAGCAAACATTATTGAGTCCTCACATTGAACTGTATTTGACTGTTGCATATTATTATGATTTTGTATTAATATTTTGTATTGGAAATGTTAGGAAGCCTCGGTGTTCTATGAACACTTTTCAACATGCCTAGAGCGTTTATAAGTTAGAAAAGAAAAAGAAAAGAAGAAAATCATATAAAAGGAGATGTGGTTACTCCACATTATTGCATTGAAGCAAACTATGTAAAAGTACAGTGGCGTATCTGCCATAGGGACCTGTGGTGTGGTCACAGAAGGGTGTGAGTCATAAATTAGGGGCTGATGCACATGAATGCACAAGAGGCTGACCCCATACCGTCATGTATAGATAGGGATAAGAAGTTGTGATCAGGTTGAAAAGGCCAGGGTGTCTTTTTATTGCAGAGTTTTTATTTCCTGTTACCATCCGGTGACAGGAAACCTGATGAATGGGTGTAAAGTCTCCATTATAAAGTTTAAGCTGTCAGCTGATAGCCTGAAGGAGCTTACGTGTGGGTGCTGATCTACATTGTCTCTACATTGATATACTGACTTATATTCGACCTACGAAGAATCCCAGGTGACATGTTATCAGCTGGGACCTCTGACATTTCATCCTAAGAAAATAATTCCTATCAAAATAACATTGAATTATATGGGGCTTGATGTAAACAACAGCTCATCATAACAAATGACAATCACTAGCAACTATTAAAGTATTAGTCTGTGAATACACCTACAGGAACTCTATATTAACATATATTCATAGGACCAAGAGTCCATATTTTTAGTTAAAACATTATATGTAAATATATTTCCTCATTTTCAAAGACCTGTCCAAAAGAAGTTGGCGGGACAGGCAGACTAAATTGTATAAAGAAAAAAACATTCAAATTTTAAAAGAAAACTTTAACCACTGTCTTATTCATTTTATTATATTGAGTTAAAGTGTATTGTGTTGATGTACCATCATCTTCATTTCACCCCTAGACACTAGAGACATCATACACCAGCCACTAGAATCAGAATATGGACTGTGTGAGATCTAGGGAGGTAGCGTTAGGTTCCCTGATCATTATATCATCATCATCATCATCATTCTTTTTATAGTCAGGGACCTACATGTGCTTGACCTCACACAGTTACCACAGACACAACTATCTTTCTTGTTAGGTATAACATCTTAACCTCCCCAGCAAAATTACATTTGCTACAGTGTGTGTGACCTGGATGCTCCACTCTCTACTTGCAGATGATACCATGAGCAAATGATACAGGGCATAAGACCATAGCATGAATTAGTTGAAAGACTGTGCCCCTTGCCACGCTGCAGGGCAAAGATGTTGCTGGTGATAAAAACAAATATATAAAATACAAATTTAATAGATAATTTAATGTTGTTGTTATTACCACACCCAGGGATTTAAGTTATTCACTGGTTTACCCTTGCGACAATTGGGGGGCGGGGGGTCGTTTTGGGCTTTCTTGCAACCCCAGAGAACTTCCCCAACTTAGCGGGGCGCAGATGGCGGAGGTCACACCAGACCTACTAATTGGCATGTGGGGAATGCCACGAGAAGGATGGTCCTCTACCCGGCAAGGGGGTCATAGATAATTCAATAGATATCAATCTATGTAAATAGTAAAATAATGCAGAAGCCTAGGACACATGCAGATGCACGCAACAATAAAATCGGTAGCTATCAATGATGGTTAATATGAAGGTAAAAACAACTTGCCCCCCATTGTGGTACCCGAGGTTATCGGAGTAGATGGAGCAAGAATAGGACATCGTTATGCTGCATGCGGGTGGATCTCGCTATGATAGGCAGGGGGAGCTAAGAAGTGACGCTGTGTAGGACGTGGGGATTCCTTGGGAGAGCCCAGAACCAGAGCACAATATTTTAGCTCTGCATATTTGGAGAGTCCCCTTAGATGGCAGGTGATGCACAGTATGCCACATGCTTCTTCCTCCCAGCTTGGGACCAAATGTGATGATCCTTTAAATGCAAGCCATGCTGGAGAAACTGGAGCTCATGACGTCAACTCAACACGTTTTGGAATGGCGGAAAAGCCTAGACCTACAGTGTAGATAATACCAAGGAGTCTTCAACTTGGTATTGGCTGCAAAAGAGCGAGAAGCTCAGCAGTTCTAGTTAAACAACAATCATTAAAAGAAAAAAAACCTTCGAATATAATGGGTTTCTTATTACAGTTCTATACCACGTGTCTCTGAGGAGACGAAGAAAGAATAATCTACTCTTTCCTCATGCATGTCGTAGGAGGTGAATAGTATGAGGCTGTGCACTAGGCTGGCGGCAACTTCATCATGTAAAACGGAATTGCTACATAAAACACCAACGCAAAAGCACAATGAATGCTTTGATGCAGGTTTTCTTGAAGGGGACCAGCTGCAATAGTGGCCCCGTGCTCCATTAGGAGCAAATAGGTAAAAAAGAAGAACTTCACTAGTTCTGTAAAACTGCATAATACAATTTGTTACGTTATCTTTAGCCCAGCGATAGGGGACCAAGGAGTTGTGGGTGAATGTACTTTAGAAACAGTCAGCTCTCTAAAGATCTTTCATGAAAGAATTATGGCTGTATTGAGATTTCATAGTATTTGTAAATTTTAATAGGTATAACACATACGTAACTATTATCTCTATGTCGTGGAGGCAATGAAAGGTTGAAAGAAGTCAAGTGAGCTGCTGGATTAGTAAAGAAGAAGATGGTATCACTAAATGGGATTGTGATTACCTTAAAACAGCCAGGAAGTAATATTTATGTATGTGATCTTATTGTTTGTCACCCGCACGATTATTTTCTTAAGGACCACACACTCTCTCTCTCTCTGCCATTCCTGATAGACAGACTGTAAGAAGTATGAAAATCAGCTCTTAGGCTGAGAAAGTTAAGATGTGAGAAAATATTGAACTGGAAATCAAGTTAACACGCCCAACTCAGCAATAGGAAAAGACACTGATGTATCACTTCGGAATACGGCTATATCCGTTCCCCTCCAAAATGCCCTTCTTGAGGCAGTTAGGAAATCCGAATGACAGGTGGACAATTCTCAAACTAAACCTGTTGCATGTGCAACTACACATGCATCTTACGTGGCTGTCCGCTCACTGCCTCTTATCCTGGCGAGGTCTGGCTGATTACAGCAAAACACATAAGTGGCTGGCTGAGTGCTCTGTCCAGTTCCTGACGACAATATTGCTGGACGATGCCGAATAATTACGTTGAGCTGAACTTGCAACCTTTCTAGCTCGGCTGACAATCTTCGCTGCGGAGAATGATTTGGGTCAAATAGACCACTATTGCCAGGTTGCAAAGCTATTGACTGTAAGTTTGTGCGTTGCACACTAGCGGCAACACCTGGAGGTGATTTCTTCCGGTGACGAAGTAAGTCCCACTGGTTATCAGCTTTTTTTAAAAGAGACAGACTTTCTCTCTCTCTCTCTCTCTCTCTCTCTCTCTCTCTCTCTCTCTCTCTGTCTAAATCCTATCAGATAGGTTAACCTCCTTCGCAAGAAATGTTATCCGCTCCTGATTTGGCGACTGGCTCTAGATAAATATTATGTGGACTCCACTTTACCGCGGAGGGATCTAACTAACTGGTCTTTCCCTGGCGTTGTCTGTGAACAACTAATAGCTAACATTAAATATAATCTGAGAATGTCTTTTACCTATAACATCTGTTCATGGCGTCGGTCTCTTTTTTTCCTAGCTTACGTGCACGGAGAAGTCGGCATTCTGAACGCTGTCAAAGGGTGAAGTTTTACCAGAAATAGAATTTCGAGGACGTAGATAAAAAGAACTTGTCTCCTTATATCAGGAAAGATGACAAAATTAGTTTCTCTGTCCTCGCTAGGACCGAGGCAGATAAAACAAACGGAGTAGACAAGAATCTAGGTTCGTGCATGCAGGTGATCTGGGGCGTAATCGACGCTAACGCAGTGTGACCGTGTGGCCAGAAAGGTGTAATTTTTGACTGAGTAATAGTTGTCGATCTCGTCTACGGTGTATATTTGTGCTCATGTTGGCATTCTCCCACGAGAAGGGGCGATTTAAACGAAACACACCTTTGCCATCCATGAAGTAGACAAACGTGTGAGACGCAGATGTAACAGGAGACAGACATCGGTTGTTAGACATCCTGGCGCGGTCTGATAACACATCTTGTTGAGCACTAAAACCGTGAGGTGTGACTCCAGGCAAGTGATATCGTGGGAATGTAATCATTAGTGGGCGGACCTATTGTGGACGTCTAGGAAGATACTCTTGACTAAGATGTGATCTCATGTCATCCATACTGAGCATAGGACTCCTGATTTGCTCCCTAGAGGGATGGGTGGAGTTTTCCCTGACATTTTTACGTGGCGGCTATCATGTGGTGCATGGTTGGAGATGCAGATTTAAAACTGAAACAGTGAGAGGCTTCAGTGGGAGAGCTGAGAAGTAGCAAGATCGTTCTTGTGCAAAATGCGCCCTCGTAAGATAACCAACTGAGGTTTGGGCTTTTGCATAGTTGCGTCTGTGCTAAGAGAACTAACGACATAGAGGTATGCTTGCATATAAGTACATTTTTATAATACTTTAGATTTAGTAATATTAGACTTTCAGGTTTAAAAGTTAATGCTTTGTAGCGTTTGTCTATCTATAGCTTGATAGAAGCTGACTGGCGATTTATGTGTATTTAAGTGTAATTTCACGTATATCTCATCGCTATTTTCAAAAGTGAGACTGTGTGTTAAATGTGTAAAGTATTAAGTGAATTTATAAGAGGAATTCTAGTGTCGCATTGCGCTGTATACAAGTGTGTATTTATTACCATTATTATTATTATTTGCGAAGTGTTAAGTAATAGTTATATTGCATTCTTGTGAGCCGTAAGTGTGGTTAATTTTATATCAGTGATTTTTGTGAGGGGAAGATTAGCGTACCCTCTGGCTCCGTGAGTAGCCTATGCCTATTACATTTAGTACAGAGCTGTAAGAACAGAGTACATATCTCCTTTTTCTTGAGCAGCTAGACCTCTAAGATACTGATAAATTGATGTCATTTAGACCAGTGCGCCGTGTGGAATATTTCATCATAGATAGAAGTGCTTCATTTAAGTTTTATCTCGCGTGATGATGGAGTTAGTATCTAATATGCGTATGAAGGCATTGTTGTTGATTGAGATATGTTTATTGTTGATTACACATACATACAGACTTGCATGAACACACACACCCACACACATGGTCATTTAAGTGCATGTACTTGCATATTTTCACACATATATATATATATATGTATTATTACGTAGATGATGTTTGTCCATTAGTACGATGCTAGTTTATTTTGTTTCATTTTATTTCAGAGTCCAGCAGTCTGTGCTGGGTTATTAGATGGTGTTACCTAAATAGCTTGGTTATATGGTGTTGCTTAGGAATTGTCTTCAAAGTAAACTTGCGGACAACATTGTTTCTGTATGATTCTTGTGCTACCTGATAGGGTTTCATTAATAAAAGTGGGACCCCTGTCATCAAGAGTTTTTCTGTGACTGCGGAACGTGTGTGAAAGTAGGCCAGAGAGAGTGACGACAACATTACATACAAATCCTTGTTCTCCTTCACACATCGTCTTCGCACCGTCACAGCAGTTTGGTCTGCTAGAGGAAATTTGCGGCACGGACTAAGTCGACGGAATGGCAAATGAGCTAGACTTTGCCAGGAACAAAAGCTTAGTGCGAGGAGCAGAAAGAAGATAAAGAAAATTACAACCGCTGCCGTAACTAAGTCTCTGATTGAGGTTCAGACGAATAAAATGACACGGGAGAGGAGGTAGCTCATAAGGTTGTCACTGAGAAACCAGAGTTTATACAACAAGAAGAGGTCTAGTGAAGAATGGGTGTTACTTAACTTATAAACAAAAAGTAGGCGTCGACTTAGATCAAAATTGGCAAAATAATTATGAGCCACCCCGTGACACTCTGGCAGACGATCTTCTTCTTGCAATTAATAAAGATTGGTGGACATTTCAGACTAAATGATAATTTACATAGTTGCTCCCAAAGTGGGCGATACTGCCACTCCAAGGGCGTTGGAAGGATCCAATAGGACGATACGGAAAATGAGGGTAACAGGTGACATTCAGTAATAAAGGGGTTCTTTCAGGATTTCAGACTAAATTCAACAATATTACTTACGGATTCCAGAACAATGACTGCTTGACAATGCTCTCTACAAGTTTCCTCAGTGTGTGTCCTATCCATCCCCAGCGTCTTCTTCTCATCTTTTGTTCCACTGGCACTTGTCTGGTTCTTGTCATCAGTTCCACACTGGGGATCTCGTCGTAACATTTCAATCCTTCTATTCTACCCTAGTCTGTAACTTCTTGGCGATTGGTTTTCTTTTCCCCCGTGTTTCAGAGCTATACAAAAAGGACTGACTTGATATTCTTGACGAACTCGGTACTACAATTTTCAGTCTCTATTTTTATGCACATGCAGTACTTCTTACTTTCAATCCTTCTATTTTACGCAAGCACCTTTTTATGAGTCAGTAACTTTTGTTGATAGTTTTTCTTGTTTTCCATGTTTCGCGGCCACATAGTAGGGCTGACTTGACATTTTTGACTAACCCAGTGCTACAATTTTCAGTCTTCTTTTTGCGCACATTCAGTACTTGTTACTTGAATATTTCTTTTGTGTGAACTATTATTCCTTCTTTAAGGATTGATAACAATTGAAATATCTGTCCACCAAACTGAAATGCAAGTAAGAATGCGGCAGAATGTCACCCTGAACAAGCTGCATGCTCATTGAGCCTGAAAGTTATAAATATTTTATTTCTTTATTGATTGATCGATCATTTTTCTATTTCTCATCGACTGCAGCAGCCCGCCATGGCTGGTTTGTTTTAAAACAGCCAACGAATATTTCCCTCGTCTTTCTGGCGTTCTGTTTGTCTTCTTTGTTTTTTTTGTTTGTCTGTATGTCTTTTTTTCTGCAGGAGCACATAAATGCTCTGGAGACCTGGGTCTGGTGGCGGCTGAAAATGTAACCTGTTCTAAACTATTGCTACGTGCGCTTTCAGTGGCTTTCTCGGACAAGTCAGTGAACCTGCGTGATTGTTAGATAGTTACCCTTGCAGGATTCTGTACTCCATCAATAATCAAGCTTTTCACCAGTCTCGCGAGTACTCTTCGTTTCAATGTAGCAACAGAGCACATCAGATTGTCACGGCAACGCAGTGGCGTATTATTTGCGGTTGTTCTTTAAGAATTTGGTTGATTCTGAGATGTACAGCTTTGGCAACAATAATGACATTGTGTCCTCCTTCCATCGACCCTTGAATCAGAAGCGTCTCTAAAGCATTTAGTACCCGGGCGGTTCCTATCTTTGGCACCCTCTGTCCCCCCTTCCGTAAAGAAACACACTTGCAAGTACATTTTAACAGTAAGTACTGCCATAGTAGTTGTTAATGGTGCGTGAGTGGTGGAAGAAGATAATGTTGATGTTACGCTGAGGAAGGCAATCAGCTTGTGGTCGGGCTTACGGATGGCCGACAAGTGTGTAGATATGTATCTCTGCATACGCGAATGTTAAGGGTTCTTTCATCTAGACAGACTGAAATCACACACCACAGCAAAACGTAGGAGTCAGGGAATGTTGGAACTCCTGGTAACGTTATACAGTTTAATACGACAAACTCACGTGAACATCATGGGACGACATTTCATAACAAGTCATGGAGTATCAACAGTTCACAATATACTCATACAGCATCAGGTATAAGATATCCATAGAACATTCACTTCAATAAACAGTACATAGCGAGCCGTTATATCCAAGGCTTTGAATAGCAGATACAATATCTCTCAATCTTCACTTCGATAAAGAGTACATTAGCAAGCCATTATATCCAAGGCTTTGAATAGCAGATACAATATCTCTCAATCTTCACTTCGATAAACAGTACATTAGCAAACCATTATATCCAAGGCTTTGAATAGCAGATACAATATCTCTCAATCTTCACTTCGATAAACAGTACATTACCAAGCCATTATATCCAAGGCTTTGAATAGCAGACACAATATCTCTCAATCTTCACTTCAATAAACAGTAAATTCTGCAATTATCAAATATTCCCTTTCAAAAAAATCTCTGGTGCACACTAGCGAAATGGATAACGTCCATTCCGAAGCTCTGCCAGAAACGTACTGTCCCGAGCTTTCCATCTCAGTACAACTCAGTAAAAAATAACACCTGCGCGGGCTAACCGCGAGAGACTACCGCTGAGCTTAACCGTCTTCCCCCCCCTCCCCCCGCAAAAAAAAACTCTCGCTAGGAACATTAAGAATATTCGACAACTTGCTTTATCATATTTTAAAAAAAAAAAAAAACAACAACTAGCAACCACACAGTTGAGCTGTGTTCAAAATTTATCGAGCAATAAGCCCCCAACTCAAAAAATCATCTCATCACTAAAGCGTGCTAACTAACGTGTGTACAAAAATCCGACCCATACATATAAATCTTTAACACCTAACTCCCATTAATAAAACATGACTTAACTAGTGTTCGATGGCACCCCATTGACTTTCACCGGGGCCGGACTGCCCCCTTCGCACACCCTTAGTACGCCACTGCCTTGAATACTAATTATGGGGATTTTCAGACTACGCTAATGGTCAGGTCTCTGTCTCCCCCACTCCATGTTTCTGTGTGCGGGGGGGGGGGGGGGGGGGAAGAAGGGGGGGGGGGGGGCGGGGGGTGGGGGGGGGGGGGGGGGAAGAAGGGGAGAGTAAAGTGGGGATTTTCCTCCCTCCCTCCCTCTCTCTCTCTCTCTCTCTCTCTCTCTCTCTCTCTCTCTCTCTATTTCTGTCTCGTACACTCAGGAAAGAAATTTAATAATTCTCAGCGCCAAGTAAAATTTTTATGAACTCGGTGCGCCCTATGCTGAATTTTATAAACAGAGAAATAGGCTCATGTGTTGGAGTAGTGCGAAACGAGTGTTATAAGAAAACGAGCAGGAATGCTTAAGACGGTGGCAAACAGTGGGTTAAAAAAAAAAAAAAAAGCTAATGCATCGCTGTACAACAAAGGTATCTACGCCACATCCTTGGTATTTCGTGGAAGGACAAAGTGACTAATGTCGGGGTGCTGTCACGCCCTGGTCTTCAAAGCAAGTATACACTGCTTAGACAGCGCAGACTACGCCGGGCTTGGACATGTCCGCCGCGTGGAAGATGGTCACATCCCTAAAATTATCTTCTACGGACAACTGACAGATGGCAACAACAACAAAAAAAGTCCGGCGACCGCAGCTGGAGGTTCAAAGATGTGTGCAAGAGAGACAGAAGGCACTGGAGATAAATCCAGCAAGTTGGGAGAATGAAGCTGCCAATCGCACCAAGTGGCGATGCTCCATACATGCTCACCACAGATTGGGCGAAAAGAAGCTCTCACAACAAGCTGAAAAGAAAAGAACATGGCGAAAGGAGGACCAGGAGAAAAAAAAAGCACCCGAGGGCTATCACCTCAGAGACGCATTTCCATAGTCAGTCTTCTTTTTCCTTCTTCCTCGTTCGTCCTGAAAAGGACGTTGGTTGCGTTGTGTCCGTTTACAGCGAAGTTGCGGTATTTGCGCCTTTCGGCCGACACATCCGACTTCCGCACGGCATTTTTTGGGACCGGGTTTGCCTTCCCTCTTCGATCCCTACTCCTCAGCCAGAATGCAGTGATATAGCCTGTTTCCAGGACCACCACGTGGAGGTGGAGTAGGGTCTTGGTCAGCTCTGGTTCGCTGACCCTGACGCAGGCAGTCAAGCTATGGGTCGCTTACTGCATTCCTCACTTTTGATGCGTCTTGGGTCCCACATAGTCAGTTATGACTGAAGGGGCTACTATACAACAAAGGACATTGAAAATTGCCTACGTTCCGGCCACTTTGTCAGGGACAAAGTGTAAAAAGAAAGAAAGGAAAGGAAAGAAAGCAAGAACTAACTGAGAAACGTAAACAATAAATAAAAATTAGAGGAAAACATAGAATTTGTATTTGAAGTTCGAACTTACATTTTTATTCATCATTTACCATTCGCTGAAATTTTTTTTTTCTTCTTTGTTTCCGTTCATTAAACAGGCCTAAATATTTTAAAGCTGCTTTATTATTGAGGTTCTGAAAATATTTTGCTACATTTAATTTGAAGCATACAGTGAAATAAGTTCTCTGTTTTGTTTTACCAGACATTGTTAATGTTGATCAGAATCGACAACACTGCCCTGTGGGCAAACCCATAAGTGCACAATGTCAAAGGGTATGAATGTGTCACCGTTGGGTTTGCCCAAAGCATTATTTGGGCTTCAAGCAAGGTTTATATGAACGGTGATTTGGTTTTAGTCAAGTAAAAGAGTGTAGAAAAATGGTTTAGGAAATATGAATGGATTTGGATACAGACTATTTGTCTTAGTTGAAGGGAGATAAAATGAGTGAAGGGATGCTTTGAGAAAAGGGAGGAAACTCCTCATATTATGGTTGGTGGATAAAGGTCTTGAATTAGGGTTAAGCAGATTGCATGGAAAGAACTTGAGATGATGGCACGTGACAGGAGGACTTGGCATGTGTTTGTTGAAGGCCTATGCTCCTTTGGGAGTGGAGGGTTATGAAAAAAAAAATGAAAAAAGATTTAGTGGGTTCTCAATTGTGGTTGAGAAAATTAGCATGTAACGAAGTTGTAGTAAGCTTTAAAGAAGAGAATATAGAGTTCACTTAAAACGTCAAAGGGAGATAACGTAGAATTAAGTCCCTTGCAGGTGTTAGTGAGTTGAGAAAAAAAAAATACACACGGGAATAGAGTGAGAGAAGTCTAAAAATAACAGACGATAGTTCACTGAATTCGCTCACGTTGTAAAAGCGTGAGCATATTTTTTCCAGTGAATTGAAATAGGGCCGACCAATCGTTTTAGCTGGTAAACAGGGACAGATCAGCTGAGCATTGACTAGAAGTAAAGAGCAGAACAATTACGGCTCGCAAGTGTGCATTCGTTTATTTCTGAAGATGAAGAAACAAGAATGTTGTGTGGTTGCCACAAGTTTGATAAGATCTGTAGAAGTTATCACAGATAGATTAGAAGTGACAAAGTAAACTCATAAGGTATATAGATAAGTTAGGAGATGCTAGTCCTAGGAAATTCGGAGGATGTGATAAAGATTAGTCAGAACATTATGAGTAAACTAAGAAGTTTCATAGACAGAGAAAAATGCTACTTAAGAGAATTTGTTTTATAATGTCACTAGTGAGTGTATTCACAGGAGAGATTCAGGGAGTCACCTGTAAGTATTGACCTTTTATGAATTATTATGCACTTTGATGAACATTTTTCCTGACTCGCAGCAGAGAAATCACAAGACGATATGTTAGAAAAATGAGTAAATGAAATGGTACTGGGCGAGAAGTTTAAAGAAGAGAAGCAATGGAATGCCCAGGATGTACCAGAGGAATAGAGATACAAAGTACTATGCATAAAGTTGATCAGGAGTTTTGAGGCAGATTGGGCAAAATGAAATAGAGCTTGAGGAAGCTAAATAAGTACTTTGAGATGAGATAAGTACAAATGGGATTAAATGCCTGCATATTTTTTAGATACAGAATGTATACTTGAGGTAACTATAATATGGCTGCAGGTGTGCTCTATATGAAGAATAACCTGCATCTTTGAAATATATTTATATTACATGTAAATAAATAGAATTTTGTAAGGAGAACAAACAAATGCTTGAGTTGATCCATGAAGGATTGTTGTTGAAATGCCATGATCATCAATCACTATAATAAAATCCACTGTACGATCATTCACGGAATAAACAACACAAGAAGGGTACGAACGAGGAGCAAGGGTTGAAAATAAGAAGGAAAGTAGTTCATCCAAGAATTGTCAACTCTGGCGGAGAGGGCCAGTACCAAACACATACTAACTTAAAACTTGGAAGATATACAAGTGAGACTGTGTGACGAGTCACACAACTATGGTGCCATCTGTTCACCTAGTAAAAACTAATATATCAAATCAGACACACCACCTACACACAATGCAATCAATCCAATCAATCCTTGTAATACCACAGGTTGTAGCAATAAACCAAACTTGAGCATTCTGGCCTGTCATACATCCCCATCCCATGCCAAGTCTTCAAGGTCCTGATGCCAAATTTGCTCAACAGTTCTCCATGTCTTTACCATATTATACCTCATAAGGTTTTCACCTAACACACAGGCGATCCATTAATCTGTCTCCATTAATTTTTTTGGTTTTAAGAGCCTCATCTTTCCCTGGGATTCCAGAAACAAGGACTGCCTTGTTACAATGCCCAGGGTGTCAATCAATGTGTGCCTCCCAATCTGCCCCCTCTTGAGAAAAAAAAAAATCACGCCAGCGTCTTTCTTCTCAAGCTCATGTTGCACGCAACTCCGTAGCACTTGTCTGGTTCTTGTCATCAATCCCACATTTGTGACTTTGTCATACTATAACCAAAACGCTACAGACTTTTGTAAATAATGATTGGTGCTGTGCGTAGTTTTTAGAATGTTTTGTTAAATGGTATTCCAGGGGGGGGGGGCCGTGGGCACATGGCCTACACCCATAATAATTTCTTTGACACACATATACATATATATGGTCCCTAGGACAGGACCAATATGTTATTCATCATCATCCTTTTTCTTTGCGCTCCTTATAAAGCATAGAGCCACCACTGTAGCTAATCCCCTTGCAGGAAACCTGCCCCAAGCATTCACATGCTCTTGTTGCGGTGGTGTCTGTGGCAATTTGTATTATGTGATGAGGTTGCCAGCCCCATGCACAACCTCATTTAAGGTCACCTTGTATGACATTTCATACGAAATCTGCACTACCCATAGAAAAAAACATTCACTGCGATCACGTAATGAACTTTTATTTTTTCTTTAACCCAAGGTGCCACTGGCTTCTTGAAAATGACAAAACAATTTCCATCAAATATATTCTCCCGCCACATTCCACCCATGACCTCGTACTGTGTGGCTGTAAACCAGTAAAACCAGGTAAGAACTTGAATTGTGATCTAAAGGCGGACCGTAATCATCACCTTGAGTCTAAGACCCTGACGTCCGTGAAGACCCCTTGTTCCTCAGGAATTTTGCAATATTAAACGCCTGACACTTTTAGAGCACGGGTGAGGTTGCAATAAATAGATTGCTATCGCATTTGCATCAGACCAAAAAAATTTGTCACCTTTCCTCTACTCCAAAAAACAAACACCTCAAAAAAAAACTTATTCTGTCATACAATCATCGTCCCACAGTATTTCCCTTTTCGCTATCTTATGGGGTAATGGGAACAATATCACCACAATCACACATCACTCACTAACTTCACTTCCACTATCTGCAATCTGTCCCCTATACCCTATGGAAAACTCAGACAACAAAGCAATCAACATGCTCTTGCAAGCTGATGGTTTCCTCTAGCACTATATAATAATATGATGATGCGGTTTGCCAGACCCAATTCATCTGTCAAATATTATTTCACCACTAAACGGTAATGCAAGAAGGACGCAGCATAACAGTTTCATTGATTTTGCCCTTAAGGAGAACACCCCCCGCCGAACTTAGCTGAGCATTATTATCTTACACTCGAAATAATCGTGGACAGCCAGGTACACTCACATGAGAGGAAGAGAAAAGGATTAGGTGCATTTCCACTGGCTAAATTTTCTTTCACTTTTGCAGCGTCAAACTTGGCGCCGCCCCATCTAAATATTATGCTTCTTAGCACCGCCTGTAATCTTCCAGAATTCCAAACATCTGGAGACCCTAAATACCGATGACTTTCCAAAAATGACTCAGAAGCCTTTATTTTGCTTTACCAGATTTTTTATTCCCATATTCTCAATGTTTCGGTATCACTCACAGCTACAAAAAAAAACGTTTTGGCAATGAAACAAGTGTCAAGGGGTAGGATTCCATAGCAATAATAGTGCCGTCTGCGTGTCGCGTGGGGATTGAAGTATTAGAGACGTCACCTGTACTGGCTCTCAGCGTTTATGAAAAATTTGAAAATTTTGGTGTTACTAGTTCCCCCTCCCTCACTGCCCCCGAGGACGCCCGACTGCCCGCCTCGACAGGAAATAGTGTGATATTAATGGGGGGGGGGCCACCTCAAGACCATAGAGCATACAGAGTCCAAGGTACCAAGTTTGTTAAAGCTTTGGGGGGGGCTGCTCGGGGGCGGTCAATGTTCAAGCATAAACCACGACTGATTTTTTTTTGTTTTTTTTTAAATTCAACACCTCGGTTCCACTTGCCTGTGGTAATCCTAAAATGCTCTATAACCAAAATGCGGCCACTAGGTTAATGTTTCCGTAAAAAAACATACTGGAAATCACACACCTCATTTTAAAGACTAAGATTTCAAACTGGCTTATTCATCTCCCCCCCAAAATAAAAATGGCTGCTCACTTAAACCATATCATGTTTTTGGAGATGCAAACAATTTAACCTTACCTAAAAGACAACATAAGATGTAGGGAAATCAGTCTATAATATATTTATTACAAAAAGCTCCAGTACAAAAGATGCAACTCAAAAATATACACTATCTGCAAATTACCACTACAAAACACTTTATATACTAATATATGTTTCAACAAAAATAATAACTTACATAAACAAAGTTATTTTTTTTCTGTTTTAACCAAGTTGCTTAAGGAGAACATTCATTTTTTGAGTTAACCCATCCCTTGAAAGAAAGTATCCATCACAACTTACTCTATCGTTGATCGGGGAAGACATATTATACAAATTATATTCATAATACTCCTCCGATACACCACAACCACGCTACTGAAGCCTATTTCCCTCATCAACACTTTCCCCAAACACAACTCGGACGGATCTACCCTTACTGCTGATATATTTCAAAACAATATTTGATTATACCCATAATAATTATTACCATAAATATCGTCCTCTTCTAAACAAATACTCCATACTTGCTTGCAAAAATAAACACCTCAATCATCCATTCTCCTTCCCTCTATTCCAATACTTATACGTAGTGTTACTAAATGAGTCAACGAACCCTCACCCCTACATTATCTATATTGTTTTATCACGATCATCACTTTTTACTATATAACGAATCTATGTTATCCCTACCCTTCAAATCTTCCAAACTGGTTCTCCAAACAATCAGGCCTATCTCACTTCCATTAAAATATTGACGCAACAGACTTCGTACCCAAAAATCCTGGGGGATTCAACCTTCTAATCACCATCAATATCAGAATACCCAAATCATTGCCTATATGTACATAAAATATCTTTGTATCTAGCAACCATATATAACACATATAAATATAACAAAATAAGGCTCCCCAATCCCATTCTTCATCTTAAGCGCAAAATTCCCCCTAGAATATCATCCACACTCTCTACACACAGTCGTAACACCCGTAAACAATATCCCAATACACAATACTTCCAATAAACACATAACCCACACATCCACTATACCAACTCCATAAAATGCAACATGGTCTCCACAACTAACTCTGATCTCTCAATAATTCCTACAAATGAAATTCTGAAACAACTCCCCCCCGATAAATAGTACTTCTATCAACAATTTGCGATCCATGTCCACACTAAAGGGCAAATAATACTACCCCGTCAATCCCTAAAGTGTTACTCTATAACAAATTTTAGCCATTAAACTATGGCTTACGCCATCGTGTCTCAACACCCACACATAATACTATGTGTGAAAATGAATATTTCGCATTTCATACAAGAACAATACACCATCCCTTCAATCAGGTGTTTAACCACTTTATACAACATTTATACTACGGTCCGGTCCGTGTATCTCACCAAAGATAACCTGATCTTAATTTTCAGTTCCCAAATATTTTAGGCACGCAGCCCTCTAATAAAACACCTACAGTGACCCACCAAATGCAGAACATGTTCGGCTTAACGATATGAACCAATTATTTTATTTCTTGTACAATAATTTATTGAATCATGACTAGATCCCCAAATGAACCCCTAACGCCATGAGTTTGAAACTTGTCCACACATACCTTCCCCCCCAGAGCTAATTTAGTCCCGTAACACAAATAAGGGTTACAAAAAACCACTTTTAAAAACTATCCTCCGTTTCCAAGAGTTCACGAGCTACATGTGATTAACCATCATATTCTGGGATACCTATACTCTTATATTGAAAAATAGAGCATTATTGCAATCTTGTAACACCTCACTCGCCTTCCATTTCACAAAATCACCCTCATATAACAACTTACAACAAACATACCATATAAGTTGGTTATGGGCTGAACTGGGTGCCCACTCCAGAATGTAGCAGAATTTATCTTAACATCGATGGAACAACTCCCCAGTCTAACCACAATCCTCCAGCTTACCTTCCATACATCAACATCAATAACAATTTTACACTTACTAATTCACATACAATTCAGCATTAATATCATAAAGCCTAAGCAATTCAATGTCAACCAAAAGAAATAAAATGCGAAGGAACACAACATTACACCAAACCTACGCTATTCTAAAACTTTCATACTGGTCGACATTTAGTTCACAATGTAAATATACAAACGTACTTCACAATGTGCGTTCCCACTAAAAGTTAACAATGACCACCTGTCTTAGAGTCCAACTATATATCACCTACCAATCCTCTTACAGATCGCCTCAAAATAACTAGGTACAAGCATATGACGAATCACTTGAACTACCAAACTCATACAAAAAACTTTCCTGGAAAAACAGTACTCACACTTGTCATACTGAAACCCAATACGTCAGGTGTACTTTACATTCAAAAACAGGATAAACAACAACACAATATGTTGTACAACCAACTACCAACTGGTATCACACCTCCCTTTACATGTCAATGCCCCGATAGGGTTATCTGTAGCACACAATCAAGTTAAAATACATAAGATGAACCAGTAATCCCAATCCAAAACAGTGCTGGGTATTACCATGACTTGACTAATCCCCAAACTTTACAGAGGAACCCTAATTTATCCAACCTACACCTACCATCATAACAACAGCTAAATTAACCAGAAATGGGATAACGGGGATCCGAACGGCGGACATGTCACAAAATTTAACCAAACAATAAACGATATTTAAACTTTTTTGACTAGTCCCATCTACAGAAATTCTAAAGGAATACACATCAACGCAAATCACCATTTTTCGTAAATACCAATCTACTTCTATACGAACAATCGGGAACCAAAGCAACACAAAAAAAATACCGAAATAATATAACCAAAACGACACTTCTCAAAAAAACAAACAAGTCGGCTACTTAGGGTACAAAATGTTGCTAGACCCAAGTGGCAAGACAAAAAATTTTCTAACAACTAATAAAAACAATTTACCACCCCATTCTTCATATTGTCACCCCAGACAGAACCTCATGCATCAGGTTCGCCATTTACAAATCAAACACTATCCTTAACCAGCCAATGTTAACTCCAAATTAACATTACTCCATTCCCAACAACCTCAATAATAATAATCCAAAAAAACCACCCTCCAATGTTAACCCCCCAGCTACCCACATAACCAAAGGGAATCATTTAAAAAGTCACTCCTCCCACTATCACTATGCTTCGGGACTTCAAAATTACCCATCACCACCCACCTAACCCTCTCATCCCAATCACAACCACACCACAGAAATACACACACCCGCCCCCCCCCTAACTAAAACTTCTATACTCTCATTCCACATGCTCATTACACCTCAAACTAACTCTTAATACAATCCAAAACCCTAAACAACATCTACACAAATCATACAGCAAATCAAACATAAAAAACCAACAAATGACACCCACATGAAATCACACCACCCACCAACCCACACACCCCATCACCCCCCAACCAAACTCTATATCAATATAAAACACTCCACCGTGACCACCTTGAACTATAATCCTCAATACAACGATATCTCCTCAATATGTCTTCACCCCAGTTAATCAATACGGGCCGACACATTTTACGTCAACTCTTCGGTGTTGTACAAATACAATTTCTAAGATATTCACTCAACAGGTGATCTTCACCAGTCTGAACACACATTGTCCATCTGTACATGCCAATTTTCTAAAAACATAACAAAATACTCCCAATTAGGGTTAGACCACTTTATCCCCTATCAAACCTACCCTACCCCCCTCCCCCTCTACATACTTTCCAAACACATTTCATGAAAAGTGAGTATCCAAGAATGAACAAAGACCAAGATTTTTAACAAAAAATACAACCATCGAACCATCCACTACTCACATTCCCAAAAAATCATGCCAATAATCACTTCATTTATAACATTTTTTATCGCCCGATGTTTTTGGTTCGAAAAAAAACAATCATCACATACACGTCTTTGCGTTGACCCAAATCAGTCAAAATGGAATCAAGGTTATACACGAAGTTCGTAACTGGAACCCTAACCTAAGCCAACTTTTACTAAGAATATCCCGCGTCACAGGGCCTATAACACTAGGTTTTTATTACTTTGATCTAAATACTTACAATTCCATAAAACAAGGAATGGAAACTTCCAACCAGAACAACTAAACCAAACAAATATAACATGTACCCCCTGGCTAATTCCCCCATTCAGCTTGACCTTCACAACCCCAATCCCACCCCTCCCCGCTTCCACCGCCGCGCCCCCCCCCCCTACTAACATAACATCTCCACCGCAATCCTATTACGCTGCACCTCAATCGCAAATCCTTCAAAAAAAAAAACCCAGCCCCTCCCCTCTCCAACATAATTTCCCTCTTCACCCTCTATCTCCTAAACCAACTCCCCCTAAATTATATACCCAACATTTCCCTTCACATAAACACTACTCCTATTAAATCACCCAATACACTCTACCTATCTTATTCTTACCTCCCCATTTATTAAATATCTCGCCTCTCCATAAATCCCCCCCACCCCCTCCCTCCCATCAACCTCTACATTTCCTCCCAAACCTTTTTCTACAAACCCACAATCATTCCCTCTTACCCCAACCATACAAAACTATTTCCATCTATACAAAAACCTAACTTTCACTTTCCCACCATCTCTATCCAAAACACTAAACCCACTCCAATAAACACCACATCCAATTCTCAAAAACCAGTCAACTTTCCCAAACCACAAATAAATAATCATCTAACAATCTAACCAAAAAAAAAACATTCCCATTCTACTAACCTATCAATTTCAAAATCTCTTCCAATCCCGTCCCACCAATCAAAATCTATACACCCCTATCTTAATCTGGACCAAATCAAATAATAATTATTCATCCAACCACCTCATAGAACATCTAAGTTTACCATACATTATTGGGCCCTTACACACTAATAACATATCATTATACACTAATCATTCCATTTCCTAAACCAATATAAGATTTAAACATATATTTCAATACACCCCATACACTCATCTAACAATTTAAAACTCTCTCTATCCCCCACCTAATTACCCACCTCGTAACCAATTCTCTCCATCACTCCAAAAACAAATCCAACCCACACCACCTCATACAATTCTTTTTCTAAATCACCACTACATAATATCTACACGCCTCATTCCCCCCCCCCCAACCACATCAATACGAATTCAAAACTCCTCTTTTCCCCTCATTCCAACCATCCAACCAATCTTTTTTCTTCATAACCCGAAAAGGCTATTACTATCTATCACTTTCCTTCATTATTATCAACTCATTATCTCCACTTTATTACAAACCATACTTACTTTAAAATCCAACAACTAATCTCGATTAGGCCCATACAATCCCGAGACACTAAAACCAATAAAATCTACCATACATACACACAGAGTATCAATACCTAATTCCATCCCCATTTAAATCCCACTCCCCTACATCATCTCAAGCATTCCTATAACCTTTCAACAATATACAACTGTCCACAAACCAAAATCACCTCAACTCTACACACATTCAAATAAATGTTTCCGTGCCTAACATGGTTCACTTGTCTCATGAAGTCCAAACTTCCACCCCACTAGAGAAGATCAAAAGCAAAACTATTGTATTTCTTCAACACCCCCTATAATATTTGTAAAAGACCTACCAAACATGATAAATACAATTTTTTAAAATTCTCCGTAAATTGTCTGCTTCATCCACTGGGATAGTAGCTGCACTCAAGCAATAAACTCTGGAACCCTCTGCAACCAGTAATTTAAAAATCCAGAAAAACATAATTGCTGCAGAAAGGAATTACTCGGAATTTTTAGTACCGTGGAATTATTGGCATGGTTTGGTCCATAATCGTCGAAACTCCCAAAGATTCCCTTCTGGTGCACCGGCTGCCATTTTCGTTTAGGTGTGTGGAAACTGACCCAAAAAGCTCTTTAACGGCTATCCAAAGTAAGAACACTTGAAAGAAGCTCGTGAGACTCAACCGCTACGCAATCGCGCCTCTTCCAACCTTTTCCATTTCTCTGTACCGAGCTTTTACAACAAACTGGAATCAGAAAAATAAATGTATCATGGCGGACATTCTTTCCAGATGTCCCACACGAATGATGCCACTTAACTGTTAAAATATTTTGATTGTAATGCTTTCTAATATTGTATAACTGTTACAACATTTTTTTTTTTTGTTGTGGGTGGGGTAATTCCTATCTTAAAATACACCAGATACATTTAAATTACATCACAATTTATAATATAATAGATGAAGACATAATACCATCTCTACTTACTTATTAACGCTGTTTATCACCCTTTTCTACCCACTATCTCTCCTAACCCAGTATTCCCATTCATAAATATATAGACTAGATCCCACTTAATTAATACACCACCCTAAGATTACCAACGCCTTATATCTAACTAACGTCATAATTTCAACACACACACAGTAGACTTCATCAAAACATACCACCAATTACCTTAATTCGTAACCCAACCAATATCTCTCATTACTTCTTCCTTCATAATACTACCCTGTAAACAAATCATGATACTGTAATTATTAAATTTAACAACTTACCTCTGTTTATACTTGGGATTATATATTCAATCTACACATCAAACAGGTCAACCACCCCACCCCCTATTATCATTAGGTAGAGTATCTAACTGTTTCCTCATATCAAGCTTCAAATTTACAGTGTTCCTTAATCCTTAGACGCCACCATATTACAATACCCCTTCTTACTGGTGGACCCCTATTACCCCATATCAAAATTAATTCCCCAATCCAGCTCCACCCCCAAAATTACGTAACAAAACAATCTACTACCATTAAATACCTCAAAAATCCACCCACCAACCCAAAAAGATCCCCATCAAATTCCATCTAATACAATACTCACCACCCAACACTAATAAACGTGCAATCGCTTATATCTATCGTGCCCACAAATTATATACCCTAAATTTACAACCCACCACACCTATCAACCCTTGTCATACGCACAAAGCCATTTTCCTTTTTTATGTGTTACAACAACATCATTTATTGAGCCACTGCGTCTGGGAAAGTAGCGTTCAAATGACCGTTCACTCGAGGTGGTCGGGCCAGGCCACACTTCCGTGTGGATTACTGAGTCTATGCCTACAGTTTCCCCTAACGATTATTGCCAGTGGTAGAGGTAGGAATAACCAGACATCGTTTCTGTCTCCTTCAGTACCATTACCTACTATGCTACTGTCCTTTCTAGGAATTTACTACCGAAGATGTGTTTGTACCAGTCGGACGAGTCTGTCCATCCTCAATGGGTAATATCTTTACCACCTTCTTCTTTCTAATCTTTCCCATCCTAGTCGACCCCTGATGTGACCGATCGTGTCTCATTCTAGAATAAACCAAAAGCAGCTATGCACAAGGACAGTATCGCTAGCAGGGGGTGTGATTCATGGCCTGTCCATCCTAATCGAGATTGTCCCCGTGAAACCGAAGTCCACCAAATTTAGAATTGTTGATTACAAGTAACCGTCTTACGCCCAAGAAAGCCATCTATATGTTAGATGGGGAAAAGTGTTATGACCCCACTATGTTTAGACATGTCTTGTCTACATTACGACTCATACCCCGTGGTTTATTTCTCTTTTGTTTGCCAAGGAATGTGCAAAGTTATAATACCGTCATCAAGAAAGGTAGAAAACCACAAATTTAACTACTGAACTCTTGGGCATCCTCGAATATGGCCAACGAAGTTGTCCATAATATACGCGATGCAATCAGTGGTACTTTTGAAATGAAAATATCCCCCATATTAGAAAAGGAAACCCGGCGACATTCCTATGAATCAGCACTAGTGCATATGATATTATTACAATTACTTTCTAATAGAAAAGAACAAATTCCGAGAAAATGTAGTACATTACAAAAACGAATGACAACCCAATTTTTTGGTCTCTGTTATCCCCAATATAGATGTAGTCTGACAAGCTCACGAGAAGAAGAACCGCCATGTTGAAAATCCCATATACCTTTGTATCTAACGAGTTAGAAATAACAGGGATTCCAAGGTTACCACTAACTTGCGCGACGTATTTAACCATTGACACCCACAGGCTGACATGTGAGACCCCATTTCCCCAAATGTAATTCCAGATATCTAGTGTATGCCAACAATACCGCACAGACTCCTCAACTGTAATTACGTGAAAGGTGAAATTCGCTAAGTACGAGGTTTAGAGGGTCTAGGAGCCCTTCTATATATTGTTGTTATGGGATCTGGGACGTGCCCATTCAGTAAACCAGAATTATTACATGATGGAACACTGATTGCTTATACGAATGCTCCATTATGATATTTTGCCCAAGCATTAATGCCTAACTTAAGAATGATTATTCCTGTGATCAACATTATCAGTCCCCTATGGTCCGGACATTTTCTTTATTTTTTTATATTTTTTATGTTTTATGTATATTTGAATATTTGTTGAATTTTTATATATATTATATTTAGTAAACAAAGAAACAAGGACAAACAAACAAAAGTAGGTTCGCTCACGCTGTCAACAACCACACCACTCATACCCCCACCGCCATCCCATACCCCAACCTATTTACACCCCCACTCTCACCTGGCCCAATCCGCCAAACACCGCCCTCCCCCCCCTGACCCACCTCTAGGTCCCCCCACCATCCTACCTCACCACAGGTATATACTTCGATCATGAGCCACCCCACCCCCACACCACACACCCCACCCCCCCCCAAAAACATACCAAACCGGGATCGAGGACAACGACCAGACCCCCATGACTTAGCCTCATCACGGAACGAACCCTGAACAAGAAATGAACCATTAAAAGACCAGAAAACTGTATCTGTTTTTAATGATTAAACAATCGATACAACGTTTAACAACACCAGGTCCCCAACAACTGACATTTTTAATTCAAATCACTGGTGGACATTCACGTCATTTACCAAAATAAACGAGAATTAACAACAGGATTCCAGTATGAATTATTTAACAAGAGCGTCTTATTGGTCCATAAAGTAATGTATACCTCAGAATGTAGCTTATTCTTTTAGTTGTAACAACGAGCTGTCACCTCCATCCATGTATGTATAGCTTGCCACGGCACTGCGTCAATTGAATGATGGATATAAACCCAAATTGGCTGGTAGATAAGAGTCCGCCCTCTCGATGCTCATTGGTGTGTAAAGCGCCACGAGCTCCATCAGCTATTTCCGATGTGGTAAAATAATTTAATCACTTCAATATGTGTAGATTCATATACCACCTGTTCAAAACAACGAAACTGAAATTTAACAGACAGATTGTGTCCCATGTGTGGAGAAAAACAAACAGTACAGCATGTACTTGCAAAAACCTGTTGGCTCCATGCGAATGGGTAGCGTGGCCTTCTCCAACCATACAGATAAAGCCCTTGAGCAGACAGCCAGTCCAGCTTTATAAAGACAGGGATAGATTTTGATACTTGGAGTTTTGACGACAACGAGAATGAAGCTCTCTCTCATTCACATCCGAAACGAGCCTAATGGTGCAACGCCAACCACCGACTCCGTGCAACTCGCACAAACAGCCCAACAACATTTCGGGTCAGTCTATGACGACTTGTATCCTCCCTGTAGACAGATACAAAATTTAGAAAGTCGCATTTTTACGTACATCATTGTCGATACAGATCAGGGCCCACTACTTGTATAAAGGTAAACCCCTAAACGGGATGAAAAAAAAAAAAAAACAAAAGCCTTCCTCTCGTCTGTAGGCACCACGCATTTACCACAAATATTCAAACAACAAGTGGATGCTCCATGCAGCGGTTGTTCTGATTGTTCAAATTTGTTTCTACAAAATGATGTTTGCCCACCCCCAATCCCCAACCTATAATTAGTAAAAACCTTTAAAACTGACAAGGCCTAAATGCAGTTAGTCCTAATCTACTATCATTGTATTTACTCTCAATCAATGAGATCATGGGCCGGGTAGGTCTAACAGGTTCAGTCGTAATGCTCAAGGACTATTGTAAAACAGATCAACAATCAATGGATCAAAAAGTCTTTGTCTTGTCAAAAAAATGATGAAATTGATACTTTGTGTCTCATTCCACAACATGTCAATTATCTTGATGATGAAGGCAGGCCCATTTTCCCTACTTCTTCCACTTAAACCTCCCACCACCAGTTTGATATTAATCCGAGCAGAACATTCTAGCAGGAAACCACCCAGTAACAACCAGAGCGCCTATACTTCCCCATGGACTCAGTCTGACCACCAGACAACCTTAACGCCTAATGAACCGAATTGTATAGCCCAACACCTTGCAGCTGTAAGGTGTGGTGTGTTCTATTTTGTATTAAGACTGAGTATGATGTATTGTTTCGTACAAGCTTTTCCATGAAAGTGTAGTTAGTGTGGGTGTTTTACAGCTTTTCAATCCACATAGAAGTGTAAGTTAGCCGTGGTTACAGCCTTTTTTTCACCAACCCAAATCTGATAGTTGTATGTTAGTGTTGTTACAGCATTTCACGAGAGTGGTAGTTTAGCCTGTGTTTACAGCTTTCACTAGAGTGTATTTAGTGGGTTTACAGATTTTCACAAGAGAGATAGTTATAGTGTAGAGTCACAGCTTTTCACGAGATAGGTATTTAGTGGTTTACAGCTTTTCATGAGAGTAGTAAGTTAGTGGTGGGTCACATCAGTGCATTTCCACGAGAAGTGTAGTTAAGCGGTGTTTAAAGCCTTTTCCACGAGAGTGTAGTTGTGGGGTTGCAGCTTTTCATGAAGGTTAGTATTAGTGGTTGGTCCACAGCTTTTCACGAGAGTGTTAGTTGCGGATTACAGAGGGCTTTTCACAGTAGTGTAGTTAGTGGTGTTACAGCTTTTCATGAGAGTGAAAGTTAGTGTTTCACATCATTTTTTCACGATGAAGTGTATTTATCTTGGTTTACAGAGCTTTTCACACAACAAGAGTGTAGTTTATGGGTTGCATGCTTTCATGATAGTGTTTAAGTTAAAAGTTAGCCGGTTACGCTTTTTCAACTGAGAGGGGGTAAGCTAACGGGGGTGCTAACAGGTTTTTTTCACTAGGAGTGTAAGTTAACTGGGTTAACATCTTATTAGAAGTGTGTAAAAGTTAGCATGTTTACACAGTCTTTTCAAATCAACGAGAGTTGTATTTAGCGGGGTAACACTAGCATTTTCCAATGAGAGTGTCATGTTAGTCAGGGTTACAGTTTTCACTGAGAGTTTCGTTAGCTGTGTACAGCTAGCTTTTCAAACGAGATTGTAGGGGTTACATGGAACAGCATATCACAGAGTAGTGTAGTTATGCGGGATTACAGCTTTTTTTTCATGAGAGAGTCAAAGTTAGCATGGTTACAGCTTATTCATGGGGAAGAGTTGGTAAGTTAGCGGGGTCACAGCTTTTCATGAGAGTGTAGTAGTTATTGTGGGGGGTTACAGTGCTTTTTCACAACGAGAGTGTGTAAAAAGTTAGTCAGGGATACAGCTATCTTTTCACAGAAGTGTAGTTATCGGGGTTACAGCTTTTTCACAACCACACGAGGGGAGTGTAGTTAGCATGTGTTTACAGGCATTTTTTTTTCATGAGAGTTTAGTTTAGTCGGGTTCACAGCTTTTCAATGAGAGTGTAGTTAGTGGGGTACAGCTTTTTTTTCATGAGTGAGTGTAAGTTAAAACGGGGTTACGAAGCTTATCACGATGAGGGTATTTAGCGTGGACATTTGATGAGACAATAAGAAAAGATAAGGACTAACATACATATTTTATTGTTAATAGTTGCCTGCATAAAGGGTAGTAGTACCCTTGGGCGAAAACTGTAAATCAAGGATATGCCTGAGTGATTTGTTAATTTGTGTCGGATGTTAATAAGTCTTTGTTTTTTGGTGATATGTCAAAATGTACTACCTGAAAACTAAAATTGGTCTTTAAAAGCAGGGTAGGCATGTGCCACAGCCTCAGATTTATGCACTGATAGATGAGGATTTAAGTAGTGACAGTAGCATTCTTGTATAAACTTGATTGTAGAGTATTAGTAATTAACAAGTTAAAGGGGCCACCACGACTCCCACCTCCCCTTCTCCCAAACCCCTTGTCCTGCAGCCAAAAAACCCCCGCACCCCTTCAAAATACAATACCTAACAAAATACATGTCACAGCCATAAATGTCACCATTCTCCCCGACCCCAAATCCCACCATCCCGCACCATACTAACCAGACTCCAACCCCACCCACCACCCTGCTGTCGACCAGAATCCCCTGTCCCCCTCCACAATACCCCATTACATCTCTATTCTCAATAAAAAAATGTCCCTCCCCCGCTCCCCCCCCCCTTTGACCCACCCTTATCATTCATCATGTCCAATCCGTCCGCCCCATACCCCCCCACCAAATCGTCCTTCCCTAACCACACTCATCCCCACTCTATACCCATATAAAAAACTCAACCTCATTGGACCGACTGCGCAACCCTATTTACCCTTTCACCCTAAACCATCACCAATCGGTCGACAAAAATTTTCCACATCCCCACATTCAAAGTTTTTTTACATTATTTTTTTTACGCACGCTGCTTTATTTTTTTTTTTTTTTTTGAAATTTGGTTACATCACACCAAAGTCAACGGCCGGCATTCCATACATACCAACCCCATATATGCAGGTACAGTCAAACCCAATTGATAGAGGCTTAGGTCAAAGCCCTCTAGAGTCCGTTTTCCACCTGTCTAAAAGAAAACCAGACCCACCTCACTGGGTAACGAACCATGTGACCACTGATTAAAAAAAGAAAAAAAAAAGAAAAAAAGGAGAAAAACATTCCTAAGGATGTAAAATCCGAAGTGCACTAACACCGGGCGCAGACTTCAGTCTCCAAGGAATTAGAGGGATTCCAAAAAAAAAAACATGTGGAGAAGAGAACTGGAGTCACACGTGCAAAGGGGACAAAGTAGACATGTAAAAAAGACTTTGAAAAATCATACTTTCATCAATCATCATCATCACTTTTCATAGCTCTCTTCAAAGAACAATTAACCTTTAACAATAGCAAAAAAAAAATGAACCGCCCCCCCCCCGGCTATGCCCCACGCCTTGAGCGACCCCCCCGGTGCCGGTCGCGCCGTCTCCCGTGTGCTTCCCCCTCCACTCTACCCCCGTCAGCCCCCCCCTCGTGCCCTCTCAAAAAAAAAAAAGTCCCTTAGTAACCCATTCCCTATCCCTACCAAACAACCAGTACCCCCCCAAACCCACCCTACAACAATTTCAATCATCCCCTCCCTAGTTTGTGTCTCCAGATAACTCTTCTTCAGTCGATATGTACAACAAGCAATCAAAACAACCCGCAAAGAAGACCCGGCTCCATCGACCACCAAATGTTTGCGCCCACCCAGTGAGCCAACCGACTGTTACCCTTTATAATTCCAGAACAAGGACTACTAGGTAATCCTATCAATTGAATTCTCAAAGTGCTTCATTATATATTTTTATTCCAGATCTCCAGCATCTTCTTCTCTTCTAATTTGTATTATATTATTAATATTTACTAGTTTGTTAATTGTGTTTTCTCATCACTTTATCTTCGACACTGATTCCTTAAAATTCAATAATATTGTGGTGTTCACATTAGTGTATCCGTGCTGCGGTCAACAAAAAAAAAGGAACAAAAGAAAAAAAAAAAAACACCCAAAAAAAAAAAAAAAAATAAACCCACAAAAAAAAGAAAAAAAAAAAAAAACCAAAGAACCAAAAAACAAAAAACAACACCCAAAACCCCAAACACACGAAAAACCAGAATAAAAAAAAAAAAAAATAAAATCAAGAACAAAAACAAGAACATAAAAACAAAAAAATAAGAGATACAAGACAAAAAATAAAAAAAAACAAAAAAAAAAAAAAAAAAAAAAAAAAAAAAAAAAACAAAAAAAACTATTTTTTTTTTTTCACCTCTAAACAAAAAACAATAAATAAAAAAAAAAAATAAGGCTATCAAAAAAAAAAAAAGAAAAAAATAAAAAAAAAAAAAACAACAAAAAAAAAAAAACAAAAAAAAGAAAAACAAAAAAAAAAAACAAAAAAAAAAAAAAAGAAAAAAACTTAAATGCAAACAAGAAAGTTAAAAAAAATTCTAAAAAACTAAAAAAAAAAAAAAAAAAAAAAAAAAAAAAAAAAAAAAAAAAGACATATATTTAGATAAGTCAAAAAACACAAAGTGTTAAAGCAAAAAGTTGTCAAAAAACAATTTTTAAAAAACCCACAAACCAACCCCCATACCCAACCCACAACCCCCACACCAAAAATTATGGACTTTGGGGGGCATGTGGTCAACAAACAATAAGTGATTTCATTAATAGCACGTGGTTATTACCACCATATAATAATGCCCTGCACCGCAATGAAATTTTTATATTCTTTTTTTTTTCCCAACACAGATTTTTCCTTCAAAATTCTTGTCACCCTATGGTGGCAGAGTTTTTCGGTTTTTTGGTGGAGCTGTTTGTCTTTGTGGGTTTGGGGGGGGCGCGGGGGGGGTGAGGCTTAGTGTGTGACTGGGGCAAGGGTTACTGAGTTATGTCGTGTTTCTCAGAAAAACCCGCTATACGGAGACGGCTGTAAATGTGACGCTTCGTGAGGCGAGTCGATGGTGGAGGAGGGGGGGGGTGGTCGAGGGTATGTGATGCAGCCCCCTGGGGCGGGGGGGAATTTGCTGAAACAAAAGTGGGGGATGGGCGAGGTTGTGGGGGGAACGGGGGGGGGGGGGGGGGGTGGGGGGGGGGGGGGGGTGGAGTGCAACTGGTGTGTGAGATTTGGTAGAAAAAGGTGCACGACGGGGGAGTTGGGGGGTGGGGAGAGAGGGGTCGGGGGGGGGGGTACGGTGATGTTTAGAGGAAGCGCTAACAAAAATGTAGGGTCCGTGGGGTGTAGGGGGGTAAAATGGGGGGATGACCATGGGATGGTGGGCAAGGGGTCCGGGAGGTGGGGAGGTAAGGGGGGGGGCTGGGTTGGTCACGGGGAACAGTGGGGGGGGGTGCAAACATGGAGTTGTAGCCCATCAAAACTGTGGTTTTGTGGTGGTTGTCAAAAAAGAACATGTTTGCTGAAGCGTGAAGTTGACCAGCAATGGTAAGTTATTTGTTAGTTTGTTGAACTAATTCTTTATTTATGACTATTTTTTTGTTATAAGCGGTTTTTTTATCAACTTTTATGATATGTTCCTTTATTTGTATACTAGATTTTTTTTTTATTTTACTAAAATATCAATCTAGAGAAAATGATTTTATATTTTTTTTTTATTCTTTTTCTTTTGATAAACATATTTTTTTGTTTTTTTTATTTTATTTCTTTTGTACATTATTGAGATATATCTTTTTTTAAACGTTTAGTTATAATTGACATATAGTGTGGGGTAGGTGGATATATGTTTAAGATCAATGTAAGTAAGATGTGTAAGTATATTGAAAAGTACAATAGTGAACGTAAAAGACTCCAGGGTTAGGTGGTAAGGTTGAAGTTTCATGGAATGTAGTAGTCTTAAAAATTTAGTAATGCTTGGTCGGTAGAAGCCTAGCTAGTCTAGGAAGGTAAAAAAGAGATTAAGTTGAGTAGGTTATTGCAGTGGTCCAAATCATAAGAATGACCATATTTAGTGCCATGAGTAATTGCTGGAAAGATTAAGGTAATTGGACTCCCCACAGGTGTCCTACGATGTCCATCCCCCCCCCAGGCACTTAAAGACTCGAGAGGCATGTACAATGAAAGGGACAATACCCGCTCTCATTCCCGGTCCCTCTCCAGGTCCTCGTCACCCAGAGGAATACAAGATACATTATGATCATATCCCAACCAAGCCTGTTCCTTGCCAAATGTGAAGTGGCTCTAATATTGTGTGCCATCCAAGGTTCATCAGTATAACATTCGAAGATGTCAAAGTGGCACTGGTATATATGAACATAAGCACACGTACATGGTATGATATAAGGACGAGAGAAGATCGAAACTATCAGTTCACTCTGGTTTATTCTTATGTTTTTGGAATTATTTGGGAGTGTCACACGTGGTAAGCGGTCATGATGTGTTGCACTGGGTGGGCTGCTTTCTGCAAGTAAATGATGTTGGGATATTAAATGGCTTTTTTTTGTTCTTTCATTATCAGGTCTGTCAAGTGAGAGCTGCAGTACAGCTAGTGATTGTTGAGTAGAAGGTCGAAAGTACAGGCGTTTCAGAGAGTGGATGTATGTTGTAAATACGGACCCCCACAATGATGAGCAGTCGGTACGAGAGGGGCGCTATAGGTAGTGAGCAATTAATAGCCTCTCGTGGATTTTTGCATCCGGAGAAGTCGGACACCCAACCAAAAATGTTGGTTAAGTAGCTGTTTGACACAAAAATTTTATTGTCTCGCCAAACCCATATATATTCCACGTCTGTCACGCTGGCCGGTACTGCCTACATAAAAACGATATAGTCGGGGAATTTGCACCCGTCATGTGGATATTATAACATCGGCTGGTGTGTCACCAAGGGCACAATGTCACCCATTTCACATGGTAAAAACAATGGTTAGTTCGCCCTAGGAATCCGAAAAATGCTGAAAAAAGATAAGATACGTTGCAAAAATAAAGCATTGTGTCAGCAGGTGTCCTCAAAGTAGTAAAACATGTGGACTGGAACATGTGAAATGAAAAACAAAAACAAAATAAAGTCCCAAAAAATAAAATAAATGAGTAATGCTCAATGTGGCAATCGCGACTAATCCTACTATGTAGCTCAGTCTTCGTTGTTAGACAACCATACAAAGCCTATGTATAGACACTGCTGCTTGGACCTACCGCAAAATGAAATGTTCAAAAAATTTAAAAAATGGTGGAAAACTGGAGTGTAATAAGTTGCATGGACGTGCCTAGGGGTCCTCATGACACTTTAATACATAGTTTATATTCTTTATTTTTATGAATGTTGTAAATTGGCACAGCATGACAAGGGTCTGGATTAAACATTGGAAGGACCAATAAGTTTGTGCTAGATTAGTCTTGCTTTTTATGCTGTAGTAATAGATTTCTGCAGTGAAATTTATGACAGGCTTATTGTTATATAATTAGCAATCAACCATGGCGAAGTTCCAGCAAGTCCAGTGACTATCTTTGAATGAAGGGTCAGAAAGTTTCAGCTACAACCCATGTGTGGGCAGACATCCTATGTTGTTATACTGGTGTAGTCAGATTTAAAAATCATGAATATCTTGACTGTTGAATTTTAAACATGTGGTGAGATGGGACGTGTTAAAACAAACCATGCTTGTACCTCCCTTTGACCCGACAAAAAATGTATTCTGAAGAAAATAATCCGAATTTTATGTAAAGATATTTTCATTAAGCTCTTCAGAGAGTATGTCAGAAATTGTTTGAGAGACCGGATATATGTGCTTTATTATCTTCATGTAATTATTTAGCGTAAACATCCAGGATCATACTATGATTTGAAATATCAGTGAAATAGAATCAGTTTGAATGAAGTATTAGTACGACGCAATCAGCGTTGTTTCAAAGGGCCATTGCTATAATTTTGTTAATGGTTATTTATCTAGCAGATTCGCTGGGATTTCACTGAAAGAGGTTAACATGCTTTGATAAGTGGCTGCATGTGTTTTTTAACTTTATGCATCAGTGTATAGATTTCCGCGGCTCCAAAATGTTGGGCTGTGGGGATCAATCGAATATCACACAACGCAACAAACAGGACCTGGCATTAGTGATAAACGTACAAGTATCTAGCGATTTGGTCGTTCATAGGCGAGCTGTATAGCGTGTCGGAATGCAAATGACCTGACTTAGGTCAATATATCCACGTAATTCGTAATTTATCGCTGCTCTGATTCACATCAAAATCCAAAAACTGTAATTACCAGATAATAAAAAACCAAGTTTAGAGTTTTGGGGTCCATGTCAACATCGGTATAGCTAATCGGCTGATGAATAGATGTGGCATTCAACACATGTAACTGGTGTATATTATGATAGGGGTGTAAACAAGAAAACTGAAGTATTCGGTATTCGCGGAAAAAGCTGGCCTAGACTCGTCGTTCTTCGCTGCAGGCGTGTCAGTTTGTGTGGTCTTAGTTGTGCATGTAATCAGATCGCGCAGCATAAAGTCATGTGTCCATTCTCTTTTGTTGCTTTCACAATGAGTGTCAATCAATAAAGCTGGCGGAGGTGTGGATTTTGAAAGTGAAAAAATGCCAGAGGTGTGTCCAAGGATCGGGACAAACATAAAGTTTCGATAGGCTATGTACAGTCCCAACCCCAAAGAAGAAAAAAAAGCTTGGAGAAAGCTCATCGATCCCAAGTGATGCCAGCACCCTTACTTATTGAGTGAGTAACAGGAGTAATCTGGCCAGAATCAATATGTCGTGAACGAGAAAAGCAGTGTGTCTGACTGAATTATGATGATGCAGATTGAACTTCCTGTCGGTATCGCTCTGTATTTGATTTGTCTCAATATCATATATATAATCTTAGCGGATTTAGAATATGATATTTATGTCTCTATTATTCTATACGGCTATAAGCTTCTTACTATATTAGTGACACTATATATATCCGATTTTATGTCCCATATATATATATGTATGATGAATATAGTTCCTCCTATATCTAGGGTGAATGATATAGTTCATTTATTTCTTTCTTTCTCTTCCATCATTCTATAAATTCTTTCATTATTCCTCGTATTACATCTTTATTCTCCTGGAGGAATTCATACTTTGATGTGGTTTATGAGTGTGACTTATACTTCATCTTTTCCTTATAATTTTATCTAGGTTGGTTTGACTGGGGGGCTGGGGTCCCCTTTGAAGTTTTTTTTTGTGGTAATGATTTTTGAGGTAGGCGAATTTATGTTGGTATCAGTTAATTTGTATTTCTCAATTACTTCTTGTGGTCTTTTTTCCACCACTTAATATTTTGGGATCTTATTTTCGAGTTTATTTTTTCCTTAATTAACCATATTGGTTACAATTTTTATTCCAACAATGATCAGATCTTAAATTGCATTATTCCTTTGATTACCGGTTTGGAGCGACATAATGGTTTAAAATTCAGGAGGCGATTAGCTTTTTTATTTTATTGAAGCAAAAATCATTGAAAATTCAACCAGAGTAAAATTTTATCCCTTGCTTAAGGCCACATTATTCTGATTTACATAGTATGCGAATTTTACGTAGTATGATTTCAACGTAACATGTAAGAATAAATTCTTTTACTATATGCATTGTATTGGAATAAACATCCCATTGGGGTTATTTTTTTTCGGTTTTGCCATTTGAGGATAAATATTTTGTAGTAATGCAGGTAGCACCATCTTAAAGCTCGATGATACGTGCTAATTTTGGGGTTTTTTGTTTTTTTTCG
This sequence comes from Oreohelix idahoensis, assembly GCA_024509875.1. Taxonomy (NCBI): domain Eukaryota; kingdom Metazoa; phylum Mollusca; class Gastropoda; order Stylommatophora; family Oreohelicidae; genus Oreohelix; species Oreohelix idahoensis. Next base: position 66,750 of record JAMPIV010007096.1, read on the forward strand.
AGTACACACTTAATAATTCGGACCTATTTGGAAAATATCTTGTATATGAAACATACATAGATCTAAAAGATTATAATTTTTTATGAACTATTTGTTACGGATGAGAAACGGTCGCGCGGATACCGAGTATAGAGTATTTAGCTGTATTGTGAATCTGTTTTTTGTGTATTAATCCCATCTAAGTGTTTTATTTCACTCCACTGAAAATGCTATTTAGATATTTTTATTTATCTAAAACACGCTCACATTTCCCCACTAACATAGCGAGTAAATTTAACATTGATGATTAATGGGGTTGTCCGTATATTATTCCGTAAAGTCGAAGCTTGGAAAAATTTTGGTTCGCACCACAGTTTTGTATAATGCCATCTATATTAAAAAGTAGGTTAGCTAAATACACGTAATTGTGCAATGGCAAAATGCATAGTTCCAGTAAAAATAGTCTGAAAAAACGAGTTGTAGGGCATTACTTTCCGAATGCCTGCCTCCATATGATTAAAAAGTGAGTGACATTGTTTAAAAAGGGGTAATAAAATAGTCCCATTCCGATTGGCAGATGTTCAGTGAAAAAAATGTAATATTGGCCAATTTGTTTAATTTATGTCAGTTCTAATTATAATGTTTAATATGATTTATTAAATTAATTTATATGTATTTATTAATTATATAAATTTTCCATAAATTATATTTTATAACCCTAAGTTCCCCCCCCAGTTAAATAAAATTTATTGAGTCAAGACTTATTATTTTTGTTTACCCCCCTCACCCCCTCCCCCCCGCCCCCCCCGTGATGTATGACCTAGTTTAATTTAATGCATTGTTTTAAATAAGTCTGAGTCTAGATGATCTGAAATTTAATTGGGTGTTATTAAGAATTATTTATAGTGTACCGCTAGGGGGTATCATTGCCGATGTGTAGCGACTTATATATGTTTAATTATAATATGTCTTATTTATAGTTTGAGAAAACCACCTCTTTAGCTGCTATTGGGATGTATAATACAAATAACTAAGTATGAATAGATTATCTATACGTTTTACCACATGTGTAATATTACTTATCAAACATCATAAGACTTTAGTTCAATAGCAAATAAGATGTGATAAACTGTTGTTTAAATTGGCAAACATAATATCCATATATCAGTCATTGTAAGTAGTTGAATTGTGTTTGTATTTTAAGAGGTCTCAAAAACACGATTCATTTGATAGGGAACAACATAACCGCCGCATTTCCATTGGTCAACTTGTTTCCCATTGGTAAGAGTTTTTTTTAGGTTTTGGTTGGTTTTTGGTTGTATGTGTGTTTATGTTATTTATTAAATATACTTGTTAGTGTTCCATTAATATCCATTGACGTTGTAGTTGTGGTACAATTTAGGGTTTTACACAACCATAACTGAGTTTTTTAATTGAAGGCATACTCCTGTCACAGCCTATGTGGTATCCAAGTCGACTTTTTGTATAATTGTTTTGGCTAGTTTTAGTATTTTTTTTATACATATTAATCATTTTATCCTTCAATAATTACGTGTGGTTATCACACATGTTTTGTGTGTTATGGTTACCCTGGTTTGGTCTTGGCCATATTACCAACATGGCTCGGTCATTTTTCTGGCCAGTTCTGTTGTGATAGAAGGGGAGAGGCGTTAGCAAAAATGTTACTTTATCTTCTGTTCGATGTTTAAAAATGTTATCTACAATTCGGTGTGCTAGTGTTGTTGTTTGGTGAAGATTGGAGTTAACCTCTTTAGGGGAGCAAAAAGAATTTAGAGGTTTTGTCGAATTTTAATTTTTTGAATCTATTACCCTCCGATGAACGAGTGGATAGCCGATTTCGAATTGACGAGTACCTATTAATGTGAACTGGACTAAACAGTGGATTCTTTTTTACTTTATTTAACACGATGGAAGAATTTGGGGGGGGGGCTGCTATCACCATTACCTAACCCGAGGTTGTCCTTGCTTGCTACCTGCAGTGTATTGTTTGTGGGTACGCCTGTAATTTCGGTGTTTGTCCAAGTTATGACCCACACAAGACAGACCAAGAGGGCAAGGATCAGTATTTCCACGCCTCCCTCAGGGGCTTAGGGGGGTGGGGGGTGGGAATAGTGGGGGGGGGGGGGGGGGGGGAGTGTGTTTTCTTGGGGGGGGGGATTGGGAACGTCCAACATGGTTCCTCAGTTGTGTGTTTATATGTCCATAAGGCATCGTGACACTTTAGGGTATATGCTCTGATAGGGGATATGTTCCACCGTTACACTTGGTCATGAGGTTTACAGATATAGTGATGTTGGGTGGGGTCAAGGGGGGGGGACTGTCCAGTTGATAGGGTTGGTATGATGGGGGGGGACCATGGAGTAGGAAAGTAAGGAAATATGGTTGGGGTGGAGCTTTTGGGGGGGGGGGGGGTGATGTGAGGATCCATGAGGAAGGGTTGTTGGAGGATGGAGGGAGTTTTCAGAGAGCCATACAAAACGGAGTTTGGCTCTGTGTTAGTGGGGGTGGGGGGATTGTTAGGTAGGGGGTTATGGATGGGGGGTTTGGAAGGGGGTTAATGTATGGGGAATCACATGATTGTATTTGTAAATAGCTAAGACGAGGTCCTCCCGCGCGGGTGTGCACCGTTGGATGCCCAAGAGTACCAGACCAGGATTGGGTGGAATACTACGATTGTTATTTTACCTAGCGGCCCCCCACGGGGGGATATTGCCATTGCCCGTGTTTGGTAAGACGCCACCCCTATTTGGTTATTACCTCCGATCCCCCCGTTGTAATTGGGGTTTGTACGCGAAGACCAGTATGCATTGGACGGTAGTTTATGGTAGGGATGTTTGGTAATAACCTTGATTTTATGAGTTAAATTGACCAGGGGTATGTGACTGGGGTGGAATAGGGTTGTTAGGAAAGTTGGCAATTACAAGGCATTGGGGAAGTGTATGGTTTGGGGGGGGTTGTTTTAGAAGAAATTTATAGGTGTGGGGGTTTAACGTTGGAAATGGGGGGGTTGGTTTATGTTGAGATTTAATGAGAGTGGGGGTGATGGGGAAAGTTGTGGTTTATGCTCACGTCCTGAGGATACCATGGGTTGTGTGAGGGGGGATTTAAGGGGAATTGGGTTTGGGATAGGTTGTGGATCCAGAGAATCTTGCCATTAATGAATCATAAATTATGGTCCTTATTTTTGGGGTGATTTGGAAATGGGGTGATAAGGGTTTAAGGGTATTGAGGAGGTGTAGGTGTGAAATTTTTAGAGTAATGGGTGCGTTTAGGTCCCATTTAAGTTGAAGTTTTGAGGTTATATTGAATCACTAGGTTTCCTTCCCCTAGTAATTTATGGTTTGGGGGATATTATATTGATGGAAGGTAGTGGAGGGGTTGTTTTAGGGTAAATTCACATGGGGGTGTGGGGTATGAGTTTGCCATAGCTTAAAACGGGGTATTAGTCTCATACTTGGTCAATCGGTGACTTGGTGGGGTCAATAAGTAAGGTTGTGAGTGTCAGTTTTGTGTGTCTATTCACAAGGTGGCCTCCGAGTCCATGATTATTATTTTATCCCTTTATGGGCACCGTGTTCTTTGTAATTTATGGGGTACTCCAATGAGTTATTATTGGGATTAATGTGTTGTAGGATTCAGGACCTATGTAATGTGGGGGATTTGGGTCATTTGGGTAATAATGGTGCAATGGTGTTAGAGTAATTGGTTTTCCAAGGACCTCCTTAACCCAAAATTAGCCGATTTGGGTTATCAAGTGATCTAGCTTTATACTAGCTGCTTCTTCGATCTAATGTATCTGGGTGGTTGCATGAGTGAAGAGGACATGCAACCCCCGCAATAAATTCGGGTTTAGGCGTAAAGAAAGGAGTTAATATAGGACAGACTGGATGACTGGGGCAACCAAGATAACAGAAGACGATATCAGGATGTTGTTGAGTATTGTCATACCAGTCAAGGGGTTGTTTTAGATTGTCACTTCCCTTATAGGAATGTGAACAAATTTATTTAGAGACGTGAAGAACAAAAGATTGAAGAAAGGAGGGCTGAAGAAGGGAGGGAGTTAGGAAGTTGATAGGGGCTATGGAAAACATTAAAGATTATGACGGAATTGAATTTCTGCACGTTGCAAGGACTTGTGTAGAGAATAGAAAAACGGTGGTTTTAGTGGTGTATGATAATCTCTGATCCTTGTGGTGTTGGGGTACAAAAATTGGGAAAATTATGGGATTGATGAAGGCCGAAGGTTGGAAGTGGGTAAACAGAAAAGCTAGATTGAAATATGGAGATTGAAGTACTGGAAATGAGACAAGTAGTCAATTCAGGCAGGATGGTGCTGAAAGTAAGGACATGGTGGGACATTAGTATTAGAAAGTATGTGTGCAGTTGTATGGTGGTTACCTTTGAGAAAAGGTTAGAAAAGATCATGGAAGGAGAACTTACATGGATAGGGATGGGCAGCAGAGTTTAAATGTAGGTTTTGGTTCTAGAAGAACAAGAAGATAATTAGGGCCAGATGAGGGGCCCTGGTAGAACATGATTACGAAAAACGAACTCGACATAAAAGTGATGAAGTTGTTTGAGTGAGGTATTCCACACCCTTCCCAAGTGAGTTGAAACTTTCAATCTGGGAAAGATAGTTTTTGGGTAATCAAGGGATGCACTTGTATCATTTCCTCGAAGAAGTAGAGTTGATGATGGGGTGTGACTCCACAAGACCCCCCTAGTTAATACAACACAGTTGATTGAGGACTTGAGTCTTCCACTAGATCATCTTGGTAACATGGTAGGAGGTCAGTTCGCTCAAAATTGTGTTGGCTAAAATCAACGAACAAACTATCAAACAAACAAATTTGTTGGATAGCTATGAACATGGGTCCAAATTATCGATCATCTTAATTTGTAAAGAGTAGGGAAATTTCTGACTTGAAAAGTTAAAATTCCCTGGGAAATATGGGATCCTCTATCTAAAAGTAAAGTGGGAAATAATGAGGAGTCCTTTATCATTTGGTAAAAAAAAAAAAAGGCTACTTCAAAATAAAGCTGAACCAAATCAAAACCCTATGTGGTGTGTGAAAGATAATGAATGAACTACAGAACCATGCACGTGTATAGATGTTGTATACATAACGGAGTAAGTCCATGCTAGACTGTTTTGGAGCTAGAAACGGGAGAGCGCAAATCCCACCCACCTAGAACCCAACCCCGCCTTTATATGAGCAATCCACGATTTCTGATCATGGAGCCCAGGTAACCTTCGGCCAAAACCGGCCACTGTCATTAAAACACCACAACAAAGCCGTATCAAATGCAAACAAAATTCCGAGATCCTTTATCTTTAAATTAGTTTCACCTTCGTGATTAAACCATGTCGTACACCTGAGCCTACACACTCACAGCCATTCCCACGCTCTCAAAATCCCAGTCATTATCTTATCAGTAATTTAACACTCAAACTAAACCCATCAGATTCAAAACAGAATGGCTTACCAAAATGGGAACCAACGCTGTGTTGCATTTCTACAGAATTCGCCAATTTCAAAATGCTGAAAAAGGCACTGTACACACACATGTGCTTAATAACAAAAAGCACCACTCGCTCTTGGCGGTGTAACACGCATTAGATTTTGCTTGCCCTCCTATGACGAACACATGTTCAAACGTGTCAAGGCCGACCACGTCCCCCGCCCCCCCCCCACCCCCCCCCCATTATACGGGCCATGCACCCCCCCCCCCCAACACCGAGGGCCCTATACCTAACCAACACCCCCAGCGTCACCCGTACACGATCCGGCCCTGTCCCCCCCCCCACACCACTCCCCCCCCCTCGTAACCACAGCCCCCAGCCCCCACAATCATGCCCATGCTTACCCCCCCCACCACAACTTATTGCATAACTTGGGGGGGGGGGGTTATCTCCAAACATTCTACATCCCCCCCCCCACCCCACCCCCCCAGTTGAATGATTCTCATTTGGTATCCAATCTATGCAGAGTTATAACCCCCCCAGAATCCACCAAAACCACCCCCCCACCTCCCACCTCGCCCTAAATCCCCCCACACTTCTCTATTGTGGGAGAGCAATCCTAACCCAGCACGACTCTAGTATACACTGAATCCCACCAATCAACACCTAATCCAACCCAGCCTCACGACATTCCGCCGCCCACACCAGTTCTTCTCTCTGCACGGTTAGCCACAAAAGACATATAACTTTGCCCGAGAAATGACTTCTCTGGTGGGAAAAAACCCAAGATCTTAAGCAGACCAATGATAGACCTTAATAGAACAACTAAACTGACAGAGTCTGCAGAACATAGTGTCAGATATATGGCTCCAAGAAACCAATGATAGACGTGAAGGAGAGTGGTTTTCGGGATCGAAGTTTTTCTCCCCCCTTCATTCTCTTCCCATTCTATATGGAACAAAAGTTTACAAGGTAAAGCTTTTTAGGATAGAAGTTATGGTACTTGGGGTGAGTTAACTAAATGTGTGTGCTTGAAAAGTCTATCTGAAAAAGGCCGGGCAGGCAACATCGCTCAAGAAGTCAACCTACTCAACGCAGAGTGTTCAGTGTAAAACCAAGTTACTAAAAAGACATACAGCGGGTTAAGTTTTCAAGAAAACACTCAGACACAACCATATATAATTCCCCCCCCACCCATACCCCCTACAACCCGACCCTGAAAACCCACCCACCACCCCCCCCCCCCCCCACCTCACCACCCCCCCCCCCCCAGTCCCATTCCGCCCCCCTCCCAACCCCCTGCCCCCCCCCCTCCCCCCCAACCCAAACCCCCCCCCCCAGATCCAAACCACCCACCCAAATCACTCCAACACTCTCAACACCTCCACCCCACTTCTACCCTGTCCGTTCCCCCTCTAAAGTCTGTGCTCCGTTAAACGAACCATTCCGCGCCGAATACAAACCATTGCAAAGTTGACCCCCCCCCCATGATATTCACCCCCCCCTCAACGACCCCCCCACCCCAACCAACCCCCCAACTCATATACTGCACACCCCACCCAACCCTAACTACACACCATTCCCCTCACACCCCCCTATACAACTTCACCCCCCCATCCCCTCCCCAACCTGGACCCCCACAATGACAAAAGCCCACCCCCCCCCCCCCCCCCCCCCCTTGCGGATGTGAAATACAATCCCCCCCTCAACCCCCCCCCACCCCACCACACAACTTCACGGCATGTGCGCCCCCCAACCAATCACCCATATGCCACATATGACGGACCGGCCAACACCCCGAGCACAGGGCGCCACCCCAACTTTGAGACCACCGGATCTGCTTCACATTAACTGGGAATACCCCCCACCCTCCCCCAACCACCATCCCCTCCCATCATACACCTACAGGTTTATACCCGTGAAAAGGCGTATTCACACCCGTTTATTGCTAGGGTCACATTTTCCAAGACACCCTCAGAGCTACATGTTTAATGTACAGTATAAAAAGAGTCCAAAACATGTCACCAACAAAAACCCAACACACACCAATTTATTAGCAAGAAGGTTGGCTACTGACAGTTCAGGTAGATTGGAAAGGAATGCATAACTCTGATAACCATCAGGGTGTCCCTGTGTTGAATCCTTGTATGCATATTGATCCTAATATTCGTGTCCAAAAGGAATAAGGCACTGTCGTGCAGAAAAAAAACCATTTTTCCACTTAAAGCAAGGTAAAGTGTCAAGCTTCAAAACTCAAGGAACAGAGGTATATATATTATTACATTAATACCAGAAGAAGGAACCGTACTGAATGGGTTAACCAAATAGGGCTGTATGTTGAAAAGTCTGATGGTTCTTTAAAAGAATATGAGCATTTGTATCCTAGACCCCTGAATGAAGGTCTTAGGCAAGAGGGAGCATTACAGATTACCAAACTTTGGATGATTTAGTGCCCTGAACTCAATAATGCCAAGGGTTATCACAAAGCTTGATATCAAGGTGATCAAACTTGCATATAAAAACAAGATGAGAAGTCTAGTAAACATACAACAAAAAAGAAATACACCTTATAAATGTTAAGGTTCAGATGGTTTAGATTTACCATTTTGGCATTGAATGTAGAGCAGTTAAAAATTTTTCCAAGAGGCATCTAGCAAACAAGACTGCTTGTAAGTCTTCATTTATTTGGCCAACGAATTTGCTGTATGACATGCATGATGAGGAACTAACAGACGCACCCAATGCAGCAAAATAAGTGGACCATTATCTTAAGCTAAATCACTTTGAAACGATTTATTTGTGATAAAAGTAGAAAGTGCAAATAAAGTTAATGACGCAAAAGCTCAATGAGAAGAAAGAAGAAAATTACCACCTGTCATTGGACGACCTTTATAGACAAGCTCGAGGTGTAGAGACAAGACGAAAAAAAGAGTTGAGACAATAACTAAAACAACACATTGCCCGACGTTCCTAAGTACAGGATCCAGATAGTTACTCAGATTTTGCGGCAAGAATAAAAAACAGAATCTAGGCAAAGTTTCTCTTCTACAATTCCCTCAACAATCTAATTCAGAAGTATTTCTTCATCCAAATAAGTAGAACTTACCCGTAATGATAACTCCTTAATCAGGTCATTGCCTTCTGAAATTAGAACCAGCTTATTCAAGTTTGTAAGAAACTGATCGGTTATATGCATAAAGGTAAATTTACTAACAAAAAAAGTGTTTTATCGGACGAACAAAGCAGGCAAAACCACGACAACCACCCGTACCAGCCCTAGGGCAGCCGACATCACCATCATCACACCATGTCCAAGGTTCATGTACACCCACCTCACCCCAATTATCCTGGGTCTCCCGAAATCTAAGTCCCTTCTATAGTCACAACCAGCAACATACCAATCATCACACCTAGTGTCTCCGGCTGCCACATATCATAATGTCAACGTAATGTAACGTCAATGGGACCAGAACACTAAAGGTACTGAACTGTTATAACATGACATCAACGACCATAAACCATAGTGTGCCAATCCAACGTTAAAAAAACCTCTGCGTCAACCAATTACCCTCTCGAAGAACAATCAGAATTTATACAAATGTCTCAGCCAAGTAATATTAAATTGTACTTTGAATTCCAATGGGTGTAACAAAAGTACATGACCGATACTCATATAACATTAAAATCCGACACACCAGTCCAGTCCAGAAGCCTTTCGTAATACAAAAATGACACATTGGTATTCCCTTATCTGTTATAGAGAAGCAGCAAATGCAGGTAAAAGGGGAGCTGAATGCACCTGTAAGATTAGCCTGAAATAGGCCAGATGTGATGAAGGAAAAAGATTAAAGAGAGTCTGTGAACTCTCACCAAAGCACCATGTCGTGTGCCTCCATAGGTTAGAATTAGACCATTTTGTGGTGTGTGTATGGGCCAAAAGAAAGTCTGATTACGTGTTAGTGTTGATCGTTTTATTAACCATCGTGATCTTATGCCTTTATATATGTACAATTTGTATACCTGCTGGACAACAGAACAATGTGCATAAAACCCCTTAAGTAGATCATATTAATTCCATAATCGCCAAAATCACTGTGAGGCCTGAGGGAAATCGCAAGCAAAAAAGCTACACGCAGAGCTCATCTTTTCAAAAAAAAAAACAAAACATAATTACCTCATGTGATGTCGTCCGTGCGCAGAATTTTAACGTGTTTTTGGAAATCTGCAGAACATCTGATGATTCGACTAAAGAAAGCTTACCAGTTGGTCCCTGGAATGTCAAGAAAACTAAGGTCAAATGTAATACTAAAGAACCTTTAAACCACAACACTCCAAGAGGTTTATCACCTGGGATAAAGTTGACAGACATCTTTATAAAATTTTTATAGTAAGTCCGATATAATTTGATGTTCTGTATACTAACTATATTCCAAACCTTATGAAGTGACATTCTAAAATACCTACAATTGAAGCAACAGTTCGTGTCCTCAGGAATTGAATGTCTCACCTCACATATTGCTCGTTATGTGTTTCCCAAAGTTATTGTATCTGCAATCGTGAACCAAGGTGTACTCACAGGTTGAGAAGCAATAAAAGAATAAAAAAAAAAAAAAAAAAAAAAGATAAAATATAATAGACACGACCAGCGCTCGCACCCCCTACATCCCCTTACCTGCACAAAAACTTGCAATAGAGTTGTGACAACAACATGTTATAACTACATCACCATTAACACCAAAGAAGTCCAACAAAAAACGCTAAACATCAGTGAAAACTCATCAAAGTTTATGAGATGAGAAAGACATAAACAAAAAGATACCTATGCATAATATTCTGCAACAAGGCCGACTTTAACACTTCGCCGTTAAAAACACCGCGGAGCGTCAATCCGGTGTATACCAGGATATAACAAATACCGATCCAACACTACATGATTCCAACCGTAAGAAAAAACTTGCTGGTGCTGCTGAAACTTCATTCAAGGGAAAACCCTGTTGTCCATCCCCCACCGGGGGGGGGGGGGGGGGGGGGGGGGGGGGGGGCGGGGGGGACACCCTGTGTGGGGGGGGGGTGACAGGGGGGGGGGGGGGGGGGGGGGGGGGGGGGGAAAAAAAGGGGGGGGAAAGGAAA
>JAMPIV010007098.1:0-23568 GCA_024509875.1 Oreohelix idahoensis
TCTGGTTACTTTAAAACAATCAAGGATCCTCTATAGAAACACTAAGCATGCCACACCACACTTCATCGGTGAAAATACTAAACAGTAACTCTGAGAGTGTAATATCTCAAGTGAGAGTTCACAGTAATTTCTGACCTCAGTAAACTGAGTTTATATTTTCAAAGAAATCTAACAATTAAAAAAAAAAAAATTGCAAAGTGTTTAATAGTTAAATACCACTGGTGAAATCTATTGGTGTGATGTAAAAGATTGCTGCCTGAGATACAATTATTGGATGTGATGTAAGTCGTTGGTTCGGCTGGAGATAATGTTATTGTCTATTAGTAGATGTGAGTGTAATAACTATGGTTTCTGGAGATAAATTTACTGGTTAATTGGATGTAAGAGAAGGTTCTGACTGAAAATACAATTATTGTGTTGATGTAAGCAGATGGTTCAAGCCTCATGATAATATTAAACTGATGTGATATAAGAAGAAACGTAATCAGTACCAACAGTACTGATAAGGCTAAGAGGCTTGAAGGAACAACAGGCCACGATACAACATAACAGGTACCCTCTATGAGATAAAAGAGTTTCTTAGGATGTCTCTATACTGCCCCAGTCCGAAAGATCCTAACAACAGGTGAATGAGGAATTGTAAGAGCAAAAGTGCACAAACCATGTACACAGATACTCACATCACCAACCAAGAACTGCCTACTCTGAGTAAATCAAGAAGATATGTCACAACTATCATGGCAGTTAGATGCTGGGAATTGGGTTGGCCATGTCCTCAGAACAGACCCCTGACTGCATCACCAAAACAGCTATCTAAACACCTAAAAAGAAGGCGAATGAGAGGCAGACCACAAAAAAAAAAAAAAACTTGAAGGAGAACTGTCGTGGCTGAAATGAAAAGTAGAACCAAATCTGCAGCACCAGACAAAGGATAGCCACCGACCAAGCAAACTGGAGAGTGCTTGTTGCTGCCAACATGATGCCACTAGGCATGATGTCACTGATTGCTTTATATCAGTCAGTGGCTAAAGATACATGAGATATATAGATAACCATCAATATGGAAAGGAAAATGCTATTTCAGGCTCTGAAAGCTAATGAAGAAGAATATAGATGTCAAAAATGATTCTGCATGAGAATATCTTATTGGCATAAAGTAAGAAATAGTGGTATCTGTTATTCTTATCTTGTGATGTAGTTGTAAGGAGGATGGTATTATCTGTTATTATCTTGTGGATGTAGTGTAAGGATTTTGGTATAATCTGTTGTATTACCTTGTGGATGTAAGTGGTAAGGAGATGGTATTATCTTTTATCTTGTGGATGCAGTGTAAGGAGAAGGTATAAATCTGGTGTTATCTTGTGATGTAGTGTAAGGAGATGGTATATATCTGTTATTATACTTGTGGATGTAGGTGCATGGATATGGTATTATCTGTTTATTATCTTTTATTGCTGTAAACGGTAAGAAGAATGGTATATCTGTTATTATATTGTGGATGTAGTGTAAGGAGGATGGTATTATCTGTTATCTTGTGGATGTAAGTGTAAGGACATGGTAAAAACGTTAATTATCTGTGGATGTAGTGTAAGAGAAGGTATTCATTTTATTAATCTTGTGGAATGTATGGTGGAAAGATATGGTATTATATGTTATCTATCTTATTGCTGTAATTGTAATAAGATGGTATATCTGTTTTTATATTGTGTGTAATGTAGTGTAAGGAGAATGGTAATTAGTCTTTTATCTTGTGGATGTATTGTAAGGACATGGTATAATCTGTTATTAACTGTGGATGTAGTGTAAGGAGATGTGTATATCTGTTATTATCTTGTGATTGTAGTGTAAGGAGATGGTATAATCTGTTATTATCTTGTGGATGTAGTGTAAAGAGATGGTATAATCTGTTATCTTATTGCTGTAACATAAAAAGATGGTATATCTGTTACTACTGTATCGTGTTATATAAGAAGATGGTACAAATTCGTTATTAACTGACTGGCGTCATGTACGAAAAATGTATAACTGCCATTATCTTATCTGTCCAAGTCTTTACACCAGGACAACACAGCAGTGTGAAAACTGTAACAAAATACAAATCTTGCCCCCTTTCCCCAATTCTTGATTCATATGAACAGAATTAAGAAAACTGAACGATAAAACAAAAGGCATTGCTTGCTACATATCAATATCTCAAGGCAGGCAACAAAAGTATGGGATCCAACATTTAGAAAATCAAACAAAACAGAATGTTATATAAAACAAAATGGGCCTCCGCATAAAAGCGTGTACCCAAGAGGGAAAAAACTACATCTTGCCATTGGTCATTGTCTTATTCCTCATCCCAGCTGTTAATTCTGCTTCGGGCCGTCGGCCCAGGCATAAAATCTGCTGTCGCTGTCTCTCAGGTATTTGATTATAAATAGTACGCTCTGTTTCCCTGGTCTCGTCTGTTGCATTATTGGATGGGACAGAGAAAAGTTTGCCAAGATAACAGAACAGTAGAAATAATTACCCTAACCGCAATGATAACACCATTATCAGTGGCACATTTCTCATCCACCACTAAAACATCCAAATGATCAGAGTGGAAACTAAACGACAATTGTATACTCTTACCAACTCATTATGCTATAAGTGCCAAACATAGTACCTGGCCAAAGCACAGGAGAAGAAAATCAAATCACACAAGATGAAATACTTAAGAAGAGAGCCATTTGAATGTTTACATGATGGAGAGACAGAATGAGAAATGATTACATCAGAAACATAAAGAGGAACTACATCCTGCATGAAATATAGAGCAGGACTGAAAATAAAGTGGTTTGGCCATCTCATGAAAATGGAGGTCGATAAATTACCACTTGTCTACCTTCAAAAACGTTTGAAGATCTGATTTTATTAGGACATGGGCAAGACCTAGAAGGCTGATTCATTCATCACCCTTCCAGCTCTACCAAGGAGTAAAGGCCTTTCAACAAACTTCAAGTTTTCCTGTCCCATGCCATCAACTCAAGATCTTCATGTCTTCCCTCTTCCATGCCCTTCATGTCTGTCTCCAGTTTCTCTTCTCCGTGTGTTCTTTGGTCTTTCCCTCTACCTTTCTTACCCTGAGGATTCCAATACAAGGATTGCCTGAAGTGCTATCAACAGGTTTCCCTCAATGTGTGTCACATTAATCCTCCAATGCCTTCTTCTCATCTCTTGGTTCCACTGGGCACTTGTCCTTGTTCTTGTACTCAGTTTCCACATTAATGATCTTTTTCACACTACCATACATCAATCCTTCTATTCTATGCAAGGCAACCCAGTTATAAAAGTCTGTAGCTTAATGGTTATTGTGTTTTTTGCTGTTTCTCCCTATTTCAATGCCAGGTTCGTCGGCAAAATCTAGATCATCAAGCTGTTTAGTCAGAGTCCCCACTAGAATTCCATTTCTGCTGGTTAAGGTTGGCATTTCATAACCCAATCTATAGCCAATAGGAAGAGAAATAATAGATAAGAGAGCATCCCTGTCGGACTCCAGTTTCTTATCCTAACACGGTGCTGTAAGTTGTCCTTCAGAAAGAACTTTGCATGTCCATGTCTTCATATGTTTTCTTTATCAGTTAATGATCTTCAGGGAACTCCATAATGATTTCAATAAATTTCCAAAGTGATTCTCTGTCCACAAAAAGGCAGATGGACAGACAATTTTACAGAAATACAATAACAGCATGGAAGAAGAATCTGAAATCCTTTATAACTGCTTGCCTTTTGTGGCAAAGGTGGCCGGTTTTCAGGTTTCAAATCTGGTTGCATTCACACTCCAGTCTACTCTGCTTGTAAATAATGGGTACCTGACTCTGCTCTTGAGTTAGGGAAGGCAAAGTGGCAGCAAGGGAAGGAAACTGATGACACCCCACCTCATAAAGCTAAGACCTAGTTTAGTTAACACTTCAATCCCTGACATGCAGTATTCTGCTCTGGGGTACAAGCGTTTTCATTTTTCATCAACTGAATCACCACTCACTATCTGAATGACTTTCACTGAATCACTAGCTGAATGACTTTCACTGAATCACTAGCTGAATGACAATTGTTAAGTTCCAAGCAGTAATGCCTGTCTAAAGGCTAGATTAAGTCTGCGAAAATTACAAATGACTTACATGCTGTCACCTCTCACATATCTTGCTGTATTAAATAGTAGTTAAAACAGCAGTGGGGCAACTGTAATCTGTCCCAAAACATCATGCCTTGGGTCTAAGTACCATTCGGAAAATGAAATGACTAGAAGGAATCTCATAAACCACTCATTCCCCACACACAAATTTTTCAAGCTAAGAACTGTATTTGTCTTAGTAGTTCGGGGATGGGGGGGGGGTGTTTCTGAGGATTACAAAGAAAAAAAAGGACCACTGATCCCTCAGCTTTGGGTCTACAAGAGATGACTCACACGAAGGCTTGCAACCTCTTATTGTATAACAGTTTTGTTACAGAAACTACTACTGCTATGTAAGAACATAACAACAATTTGGATGCAGGCTTTCCTGTAAGGGTACCAGCGACAGCCAGTGTCTAAATGAAGCCCAAGGAGTGACAAGGAAAAAAGAAGAAAGGTTTCATCTCAAAAATCAATTCAATTTTACAGATGGAAATTAGCTTTCCTTTTCTTTCACTGATAAAAACAAGTTTGTTTTTGAACAATTACATTACGAAGAGTTCATTTCTGCACAACTACATTCCTTTCCAAATTATTTAGGACCTTGCAATGACAATCTGCTCCCTGTTCTGGACTCCCCAGGGTAGGAGAGGTAGAGAAAGACCACAGAACACATGGAGAAGACCAACTGAACTGGGTCAGACATGAAGAAGAGAACTTGGGTCAGACATGAAGAGTTGAAGCAGACATGAAAACCTTGAGCAGACGGCATGGGTCAGAGGAGACTTGGCAGACGTTTGTTGAAGGCCATGCTCCTTGCTATAAAAGGTGAAAGAAGAAAAAGAATGACAATCTTGCTATCATCAACAAAATGATGACTTGTTAAAGAACCAATGTAAAAAAAGGTAAAGGTAGTCCCATAGCAGATACAGCCGTAGGGGAGTGAAGTGTAAGAGACTTCACCATACTAGGTCCACAGCAATCGAGAGATGGGATGACCAGTTTCCCTTCCTCGCGGCCTTTTCCCCCCTCCCCGTCCCTAACTCTACTGTATTCCATAAATTTCCATTAACTTGACATTACACGTAATGATAATTTTGTTTACATTCACCTCCTCCCTCCCCTCCCATCGAAGCACTGATGCCTAACATTAGCAGGCAACTGGTGCCTGGTCTTAACTGAATGAGGATGTCAATACTAAAATTTAATGCTACTCGCAACGTCTGACAATGTTAATTTGTAAATGTAGCCTCAATCATCAATCATCATTATCACTGTTATAGACTACAGCATTGTTTCTTGTCATTCAGTAGACTGATGCTGAAGTAGTTAATTCTTCATGGACTCTAATGTCACTAACAGCTGGTATCATTCATAGACATATAATCAATAGTAGTCAAATGACTGTTAGGAACAGTTGATGTCCACCACTCTATTTTAATATTATCTTTGAACAGATGTCAACATACATATCAACGTCCCCTGGTCATGAAGTGACGGTCTGTATCACAACACGAATTCTGCTTAACATTCTGACCACAGACCGGCGCCATACATTGTAAGAACTGCAAGATACACAAGTCCAATCATGAACGCTGTCATTATGCCGTGTTTACTACAAAGCCTTGGTTAAATAAAATGGAAGTGCCCAATATGTGCAAACAAGTAAACAAGGACAATTTAACTACATCTTTATGAAAGAAGTACCACCACCTGGAAGAGGCTGAGGACCAAAACGATAATTAGGATGTTGCTCTACCCGTAAATTACTAATGCTTTTACAAATACTGGATTATAGGACGGGAGAGATCTCTAGTTGAATGCATCGAAGCCTCAGGTTAGTCCATTATTTAGCTGTGTAATTGTACGCATAGAAAAAATGCATTTAGGAATGAAAAAGGTTTTGTTTTACTAGAAATATGTAGAATAATATAGGGCTGTATTATAAACTTTAGATGAAACAATCACTCCAGGTTAATAACGTAGATAAATAAAATCATAGTTTTCCTGATTGTATACAATAGGCAAAATTTACTAAAATGATTTTCTGAACTCCAATACACATTCGTTGGGGGACTACCTCAGACGCCTCGAGGCCACACTATATTATAGCGCGTGTCTAACAGAATCAGGTCAGTCACAATATTTGGAAAGCCACAGAAGAGCGACAAAAGAAAGCAAGTGTGTTAGTGGGAATATGATTTGCCTTCAGTACTTGGAAGCAGACCTTAAAACAGCCATTTAACAGCTTGTCTGTGTGTATGCCTGAAGGGTAAGAACGTAATCTATATGTATAGTATGTATATAATTAAGTGTATTTCTAGGGATTAAATCCACCTGTACTGATAGGCATAGGAATACAGTGTGGAGGTAATAATTACAGTAAGTTTGTGTAAATTAGGTTTTTCAAAGCCAGCTTGGAAATATTCAATATATATGCAGTGTGTGGGCTGCGTGGAAAAGTATGTGAAGTGAATACTGAACAGACGGAAGGATGGGTGAAAAGTAGTCACAATTTTCTGGGAGGCAAATTCCTCACCACAACTTCAATATCTTTTTCATATTCAAAATAATTTGCGAATCCACATCAGAATCCAATAATTCCAAACCCAAAGTTATACGGGTTCTTTAAGTAGTTTGGAAAATTCATAAGTTTATTTAAAGAATTTATTTCACAGTTTTCCTTTCTTAATGGATCACACATCATTACCAAATTTCCCAAAACATACCAGGAACTTCAGAAGGAATTACTCCTCACATCATTCCACCACATTCAAACATCAGCGTTTTCGGATATGGGCGAAAATCAACATTCCTTCCTTCTGTTCCCTGGTATGCGTCTCATTCCATTAAGAAATACTTCTTTAAATACATTTCCAAACTTACAGACACACTTTGGCCATTATTCGCAATTATTTTGAATATTTCCCAAGGCTGGCTTTGCCTCCAGAATTACACACAAAGCCTGTAAATTCACCAGCAGCACACTGTATTTTCTAACACATCTACACACTTCCTATCGTACAGGTGGATTAATCCCTAGAAATACACATAATTATATACATATATACATATAGATTCGTTCTTACCCTCAGGCATACACACAGACAAGCTGTTAATGGCTGTTTAAGGTCTGCTTCCAAGTACAGAAGGCAAAATCACTTCACTAACACTTGCTTTCTTTTGTCGCCTCTCTGTGGCTTTCAAATATTGTGACTGACCTGATTCTGTTAGACACGCGCTATAAATAGTGTGGCCTCGAGCGTCTGAGGTAGTCCCCCAACGAATGTGATTGAGTTCAGGAAAATATTAGTAAATTTTTGCCTATTGTACAAGATCAGGAAAAAACTAAGATTTTATTTATCTACGTTATTCCTGTAGTGAATTTTATTCATCTAAAGTTTAAAATACGCCCTATATTATTCTACATACGTTTCTAGTAAACAACCTTTTTCATTCCTAAATCGCATTTTATTCTATGCGTACATTTACACAGCTAAATAATGGACTAACCTGAGGCTTCATGTGGATGCATTCAACTAGAGATCTCTCCCGTCCTATATCAGTATTTGTAAAAGCATTAGTACTTACGGTAGGAGCAACATCCCTAATATCGTTTTGGTAAGCCTCTTCCAGGTGGTACTTCTTTCATAAAGATGTAGTTTAATTGTCCTTTGAAACTTGTTTGCACATATTGGGACTTCCATTTTATTTATCCAAGGCTGTAGTAAACACGGCATAAATGAAGCGTTCTGATTGGCCTGTGTGTATCTTGCAGTTCTTACAATGTATGGCGCCCGGTGTGGTCAGAGTTTAAGCAGAATTCGTGTTTGTGATTACAGACGTCACTTCATGACAGGGACGTAGGATGTACTGTTGACATCTGTTCAAAGATAATACATAAATTATTGGTGACATCACCCAGTTTCCTAACAGGTCATTGACTACTATTGATATATGTCTATGAATGATACCAGCTGCTAGTGACATTAGTCCATGAAGAATTAACTACTTACAGCATCAGTCTATGATGACAAGAATTGCTGTAGTCTATAAATGATAATGATGATTGATGACATGAGCTACATTTACCATTAACATTGTCAGACGTTGCAGGGCATTAACTTTTAGTATTGACATCCTCATTCAGGTGACAGGCACCAGTTTGCTGCTAATGTTGGCATCATGCTTCGATGGGAGGGAGGGAGGAGGTGGGAAAATTATCATTACGTTTTAATGTCAAGTTAATGGAAATTTATGGAATACAGTAGAGTTAGGGACGGGAAAAGGCAGCGAGGAAGGGAACTCGGTCATCCCATCCTCTCGAATGCTGGACCTAGTATGGTGAAGTCTCTAACACTTCACTCCCCTGGGGGGGGGGGGGGGGGGGGGGGGGGGGGGGGGGGGGGGGGGGGGGGGGGGGGGGGACGGCTGTGAATCTGCTATGGGACTACCTTTACCATTTTTTACATTGATCTTTAACAAGTCATCATTTTGTTGATAGCAAGATTGTCATTCTTTTTTTCTTTCACCTTTTATCTCAAGGAGCATTGGGCCTTCAACAAACGTCTGCCAAGTCTCCCTGACCCATGCCGTCCTGCTCAAGGTCTTTCCATGTCTTCTTCAACTCCTTCATGTCTGACCCCAGTTTCTCTTCTTCATGTCTGACCCCAGTTGTCTTCTCCATGTGTTCTGTGGTCTTTCTACTACCTCTCCTACCCTGGGGAGTCCAGAACAGGGAGCAGATTGTCATTGCAAGGTCCTAAATAATTTGGAAAGGAATGTAGTTGTGCAGAAATGAACTCTTCGTAATGTAATTGTTCAAAAACAAACTTGTTTTTATCAGTGAAAAGAAAAGAAAGCTAATTTCCATCTGTAAAATTGAATTGATTTTTGAATGAGAAACCTTTTCTTCTTTTCCTTGTCACATCCTTGTGGCTCATTTAGACACTGCTGTCGCTGGTACCCTTACAGGAAGCCTGCATCCAAATTGTTGTTATGTTCTTACAGCAGTAGTTTTTTCTGTAACAAACTGTTTCTACAATAAGAGTTTGCAAGCCTCGTGTGAGTCATCTCTTGTGACAAAGCTGAGGGATCAGTGGTCCTTTTTTTTCTTTGTATCCTCAGAAACACCCCCCCCCATCCCCGAACTACTCAAGACAAATACAGTTTCTTAGCTTGAAAAATTTGTGTGAATGAGTGGTTTTATGAGATAACCTTCTAGTCATTTCATTTCCGAATGGTAACTTAGACCAAGGCATGATGTTTGGGACATACAGTTGCCCACTGCTGTTTTAAAACAATATTAATACAGCAAGATATGTGAGTGACAGCATGTAAGTCATTTGTAATTTTGCAGACTAATCTAGCCTTTAGACAGGCAATTACTGCTTGGAACTTAACAATTGTCATTCAGCTAGTGATTCAGTGAAAGTCATTCAGCTAGTGATTCAGTGAAGTCATTCAGATAGTGAGTGATTCAGATGAAAAATGAAACGCTTGTCCCAGAGCCAGATACTGCTGTCAGGGATTGAAGTGTTAACTATACTAGGTCTTAGCTTTATGAGGTGGGGGTGATCAGTTTCCTTCCTTGCTGCCTTTGTCTTCCCTAACTCAAGAGTAGATTCATGTACCCATTTAACAGCAGAGTAGACTGGAGTGTGATGCAACCAGATTTTGAAACCTGAAAAAACCCGGCACCTTTGCCACAAAAGGCAAGCAGTTATAAAGGATTTCAGATTCTTCTTCCATGCTGTTATTGTATTTCTGTAAAATTGTCTGTCCATCTGCCTTTTTGTGGACAGAGAATCACTTTGGAAATTTATGAAACATTATGGAGTTCCCCCCGAAGATCATTAACTGATAAAGAAAACATATGAAGACATGACATGCAAAGTTCTTTCTGAAGGACAACTTACAGCACCGTGTAGGATAACGAAACTGGAGTCCGACAGGGATGCCTCTTATCATTATTTCTCTTCCTATTGGCTATAGTATTGGGTTATGAAAATGCCAACCTTAACCAGCAGAAATGGAATCTAGTGGGGACTCTGACTAAACAGCTTGATGATCTAGATTTTGCCGACGACCTGGCATTGAAATAGGGAGAACAGCAAAAAACAATAACCATTAAGCTACAGACTTTTAAAATGGGTGCTTGCATAGAATAGAAGGATTGAAGTATGGTAGTGTGAAAAGATCATTAATGTGGAACTGAGTACAAGAACAAGACAAGTGCCAGTGGAACAAGAGATGAGAAGAAGCATTGGAGATTAATGTGACACACATTGAGGAAACCTGTTGATAGCACTTCCAGGCAATCCTTGTATTGGAATCCTCAGGGTAGTAAGAAAAGGGTAGAGGAAAGACCAAAGAACACACGGAGAAGAGAACTGGAGACAGACATGAAGGGACATGGAGAGAAACATGAAGATCTTGAGTTGATGGCATGGTACAGGAAAACTTGAAGTTTGTTGAAGGCCTTTACTCCGAAATGGAGAGCTGAAGGGTGATGAATGAATCAGCCTTTAGGGTCTTGCCCATGTCCTAAAAATCAGATCTTCAACGTTTAGAAGGTAGGGACAAGTGGTAATTTATCGACCTCCATTTTTCATGAGGAATGGCCAAACCACTTTTATTTTCCGTCTGCCTCTATATTTCATGCAGGATGTAGTTCCTATTATGTTTCTGATGTAATCAAATTTCTCATTCTGTCTCCTCCATCATGTAACATCAATGGCTCTTCTTAAGTATTTCATCTTGTGTGATTTGATTTTTCTTCTCCTGTGCTTTGGCCAGGTACTATGTTTGGCACTTATAGCAAAGAGTTGGTAACCGAATATACAATTGTCGTTTAGTTTCCACTCTGATAATTGTGGATGTTTATAGTGAGGATGAGAAAAGTGCCACTGATAATGGTTATCATTGCGGTAAGGGTAATTATTTTCTACTGTATCAGTTATATCTCTGCAACTTTTCTCTGTCCAACCAATAATGCAACAGACGAGACCAGGGAAACGAGCCAGTATATAAAATCAAAATACCTGAGAGACCAGCGACAGCAGATTTATGCCTGGGCCCGCCGAAGCAGAATTAACAGCTGGATGAGGAATAAGACAATGACCAATGGCAAGAATTAGTAGTTTTTCCCTCTTGGGTACCGCTTTTATTCGGAGCCCATATAAAGTTTATAACATACTGTTTTGTTTGAAGATTTTTCTAAATGTTTAGATCCCATACTTTTTGTTGCCAGCCTTGCCAGCACAAGATTATTGAAGGCATGTAGCAAATGACCAGTTTATCGTACAGTTTTTTATTTTGGTTTATCGGTTCATAGTACCTTATGTAATTCTGTTTCATAAGAATCCAAGAATTTGGAACCTTTTGGGGGATAATAGGTCATTGTAATGAATAAGTTTCCACACTGCTGTGTTGTCCTGGTGTTAAAGACAGACAGATACTGGCCCGACACATGGCAGATATACCATTTTTCGTACATGGACGCCAGTCAGATAATAACGAATACATACGCCATCTTCTTATATAACACTGGATACAGTAGTAACCACGACCTCACCATCATCTTTTATGTAACCCAGCAATAAGACCGCCCTACAGACCCACACTGAACCACCCCTCTTTACACTACACCAACCACAAGATAATAACAGATTACCTACCATCTCCTTACACTACCACAATCACAAGAAAATCCCCGATTATAACACCTCCTTACACTACACCTCCGCCAGTTAACCCGAATAACAGCCCAGAGACCATGTCCTTACACTACATCCACAAGATAACATACATAGGCCATAATACCAATCTCCTTCCACTACATCCACAATACACTGACAGATATACCATCTTCTTACAGTACAGCAATAAGATAATAACAGATCATACCATCTCCTTCCACTACATCCACAAGATAATAACATAATACCATCTCCTTACACTACATACCACAGATAAATAACAGATTATACCATGTCCTAGGGACACTACATCCACAAGCTATAACAGATAATACCATCTCCTACACTACATCCACAATATAATAACAGATATACCATCTTCATACCTTACAGCCATAAGAAATAATAACAGAAAATCCTCGCCATCTCCATCACACCCCGACATCCACAAGATAATAACAGATCAATACCATCTCCTTACACTACATCCACAAGAAACCACCAGATTATACCATCTCCTTACACGGTTACATCCACAAGGATACACCCAGAAATACCATCTCCTTAACACTACATCCACCAAGGTAATAACAGATTATACCACTCCTTACACTACACCACCACAAAGATAATGAACATATAATACCATCTCCTTACACTACATCCACCATAAAGAACCAGAGATACACTATCTTCTTACTTTATGCCAATAAGATATTCTCATGCAGAGGGTTGAATCATTTTTTGACATCATATTCTTCTTCTCATTAAGCTTTCAGAGCCTGAAAGCATTAGATTTTCCTTTCCATAATGATGGTTATCTATATCATCTTCATGTATCTTTAGCCACTGACTGATAAAGCAATCACGGTGACCATCATGCCTAGTGGCATCATGTTGGCAGCAACAAGCACTCTCCAGTTTGCTTGGTCGGTGGCTATCCTTTGTCTGGTGCTGCAGCTTTGGTTCATACATTTTTCATTTCCAGCCACGACAGTTCTCCTTCAAAGTTTTTTTTTTTTTAGTGGTCAGCCTCTCATATTCGCCTTCGATTTCTTAGGTGTTTTAAGATAGCAGTTTTCCGTGGTGATGCAGTCAGGGTCTGTTCTGAGGACAAGGCCAACCCAATTCCAGCATCTAACTGCCATGATAGTGTGCATAATCTTCTTGATTACTCAGAGTAGGCAGTTCTTGGTTGGTGATGTGGTATCTGTGTACATGGTTTGTCACTTTTGCTCTTACACTCCATCCATTCACCAGTAGTAGGATCTTGACTGGCAGTATAGACCATCTAAGAACTCTTTTCTCAAGATGTTACTGTTAAGTTTTATCTTGGCCTGTTGTACTTCAAGCCTCTTAGCCTTTCAGTACTGTTGGTAATTATTAGATTTTCTTCTTATATCACATCAGTAAAATTATCTGAGGCTGAACCATCTGCTTGACAAACACACAATAAATTTATTTCAGTCAGAACCTTCTTCTCCAATTAACCAGTAAATTTATCTCAGAACCATATTATTACACCACATCTTCTAAAAGACAATAACATTATCTCCCGCAGAACCAACGACTCTACATCACACCAATAAATGTATCTCAGGCACGACCAACTTCTTACATCACAGACCAATAGATTTATTCCAGTGTCTTTAACTAAAACACTTTGCAATTTTTTTTTTTTTAATTGTTAGATTACTTTTGAAATATAACTCAGTTTACTGAGGTCAGAAATTACTGTGTAACTCACCTCACTATGAGATATTACACTCTCAGAGTTACATGTTTATTATTTTCACCGTTGAAGTGTGGTGTGGCATGCTGTGTTATACTATAGAGGATCCTTGATTGTATAAAGATAACCAGATGTCTTTAAGTATATACTGTCACATTAATGAATTTTGTACAACAACAACTATTTATAATTATATAATTTTGAGTATATTTAAAAATTATTTAGTCTCTCACATCACTATATTTTAAAAAAAATAGAAGTTATGATAGACATCAAGTTCATTTAATTTTTATATACCAGACAAGGTCTTTTATTTTTGGATATGTGTACTAATATAACATTGAATGGGGCATGTCTCATCAAAACAAGCCAAACATTTTTATCAGTCATATTAGTCAGAGTTTTCTCCCAAGAAGAGTTCCATTTTTTAATTGTGTGCATAAAAAGTATATGTATAATTTTAAAAACGATTTTTCTGAAAAGAAATGATTTTAGTCATGTGAATTTAGTTTATGGAAACTGTCACTTCCATAGACCATAGTTGATTACCACAAGCTTCTAAAAATAAATTTTTGTTCGTTCGTTCTATGTTAGGTTACATAAATATATAGTTGAAAATAGTGGAAAGGATACCAGTGTTCTTAAGTCACTACCATTTTTGTAAAGTCAAATTGCTTCTCAAGGCAGAGTTCAACAGGTTTGAACCAGGTAACATCATGGACTCCAGTGTACCCAGCTGTAAAATGGGTACCTGACATCTGCTGATGAGTTAGGGGAATTTGCAAAGGTAGCAAGAAGCAAATTGGTCACCCTCCTACTTAAAGCTGGGACTTCCTAGTAATAGTTGAATCTCTAACCTCTCATCCCTCCCTTATGGCAGTATTTACTATGGGACTATCTTACTTTTTTGTGTGTTAATATGAACATTATTAACTTTAAAAAAAACAACCCACAGGCATCGCATTTGTTAATAGATAATAAAGATAATGACATCTATTTTAAAAGTATGTGAATGATATTAATAATAATCTTCACAAGTTACAAAACATTATAACAGGGATAACAGCAATAAGGATACAGTAAAGACAATATTCAGAATGATAATAATACATCAAAGTGACAGAGTAAGATAAATACAAGTTTATCACTTTAAATGTGGTTATTCTGCACTTCCTGAGCTTCCATCTTTGAAACCATTTGTTTTGCCTAGCTTTGCTTAGTTACATCGACAGCATTTAAGCTTAGCTGCCACTTAATGGGCTTGGAGAATATTTGTTCTTAAACTTTTACAAGTAACAACTGACTTGGAAACATTAAATTAAAATATAATTTTTACTCTAAGCTTAGCTTCCCACAATGGGCTCGGAGAAATATTTATTAAACTTTATTATAACAACTGACTTGGAAACATTAAATTAAAATATAATTTTACTCTAAGCTTAGCTGCCACTTATGGCTCGGAGAATATTTTGTTAAACTTTATTATAACAACTGACTTGGAAACATTAAATTTAAATATAATTTTTACTCTAAGCTTAGCTGTCCCCTCTTATGGGCTCGGAGAATATTTGTTAAACTTTACTATAACAACTGACTTGGAAACATTAAACTTAAAAAATATAATTTTACTCTAAGCTTAGCTGCCACTAAATGGGCTCAGAGAATATTTGTTAAACTTTATTATAATAACAACTGACTTGGAAACATTAAATCTAAAAATATAATTTTACTCTAAGCTTAGCTGCCACTAATGGGCTCGGAGAATATTTGTTAAACTTTACTATAACAACTGACTTGGAAACATTAAATAAAAAAAATATAAATATTTACTCTAAGCTTATCTGCACTAATGGGCTCAGAGAATATTTGTTAAACACTTTATTATAACAACTGACTTGGAAAACAGTAAATAAAATATTAATTTTACTCTAAGCTTAGCTGACCCACAATGGGCAAATGGAGAATTTTTGTTATACTTTAACCAACTGAACTTGGAACAGCAAAGTAAACCTATTTAATTTTATTTAAGTCAATAATACCAATAATAGCTTTCAAGAATATTTTTTACACTTTAAACACACCAAACTGTACAAGCAAAGAAATGTCCATAATATAATGTTACTTGTAATTTAGCCACTAACAGCCTTGGAGAATATTTGTTACATATTTAGTAACTTTTAAACATACATTGAAAAATAATTTTACTGTCAGCTTAGGCACCACTAGGAGCCGCGTTTAGCGCATGATGATATGCCCTGGCTTCCTATCTCGGTGGTCCCATGGTTCGAAATCCCCAGTTAATTGGGGATACTATTATTAGACCGCAAATGCTCCGGGTTGACCAGCCTCATGAAATTGGTACCAAACGAACTCTGGGAAAGGTTAAGGCGCCCAGCGTGATGCTGACCATGGAAAGTCTTTCACCCCTAGTGTGCCGTTGTCAATTAAAATACAGGCCTAACACCTTAAATTCCCAATATGCCTCAATAGGTCGCTTGTAAACGGGATCCTTTAATCTTACCTTAGGCGCCACATAATAGCTTGAAGCAATTATTTGCTTTAAACTTTTAATCAAAAACTAAGAAACACAAAAAGTTAAATCCATAATCATAATTACCAATTGGCCTTAACTATAAATTAAAATGGCTTGCATTTTATAACTATTTTCATCTATCGAAGTCTAAAACTAATCGATTTTCTCATTGTATCATTTGAGATCGTTATGTAATAATACAACCTTCATAAATAATATAAAAAATTACGTTACAGAGTAAAAGAAGGTCAACATGGTATCACTTGAAATTGCTGGTGTAACAGTATACTACATTTCTCGATAATAGTAAGAAGATGCTAGCAACATGGCAATTATTGTCACAATGTAGCGTTGGGAATACAGACTGCTTCTCTTCTCTAAAATAAAATAAATGTTTCTAACACTTACAAATAGATATTCAAATGAACCATACGAGAAGGTAAATTGATTCAAATATAATGAAGCACAGCTGTCTACATAGGGCAAGATGAACGTAACGACGATTGAATATCCTGCTTAACCCTAACAAACATGCTTTGGCACCTTAAAAAGTTAAGTGTTGTACAGCTAAAAACATATGCCAAAAATGACTAAAACAAAATTCGTTTATGGAAGGTTTAATCACTTTAATATGACTGGAAATACAATATAATAACCAGCAAAATAGCAAAATACATGCTTCCTATTAGATCTGAACATAATGTATGTTGAATGAGCATTCAACATGAATAATTAACATTAAGCAGCTAATCTCTACCTGAAGTGCGTTATGCAGGAGATAAAAACAATTCCATTAAGACCTCCCAATGAAACATGTAAAAGATGAGATAATCCCATATGTAACTCAATATACTGGAGTGTAAAATGTTATGGGTGTGTACAGCTTACCAGTAAATAGATATAAATCAACTAAATACCTTGATACCTGTAGGGATTGCAAGGAACTATAGTTGCAGCATCGTAAAATAAGCTCGAGTATCAACATCAAAACCTACAAGTTGGAACAGTGATGTGCTTCCTACAATAAATCCTAAAACAGCATTTTGAGATATGGGCAGTAAAATTATTCCTAAATTACCAATAAGGTTAGTATTAACTGTAAAAAAAGACATTTAATCATGCTTTGGGGAAACAAGAACCCGAACACACAACCTGTTTATTACTTTAAAATCTTAAACATCTGACATGCCCACAAAACCAAAATATGTCCCACTTGTCTAAAATACTTAGTTACTCGGCACTTAGGATCTATCATACCATGCACCGCAGGATACAAAAACTTTGGAAGTCATAAAAAAGTTACGAATTTCCTATTTCTTCCTGTCAATGTCATCTTAGCACCAGCTAAGTCCCAGGGAGAGAAAGCAGTAATAATACTATACTGGGGGGGTTTTTTTTTACAAAAAAAAAACTAAATAGATCACACAAATAAATCCAATACGTTCCATCGATTTAACCAGTGTCTCGTATGGGTTATAAATATAGTCAATAAAATAAATGCTCCTAAAATTGTAAATCATTCCATCTAAATGAAAGAAAAAATTGCAAAGTCAACTGAAGCACACACTATGTCACTGTCACTCTGTTCCCCACTATAGAAGTTAAAATATACATGTTAGGCACCAGGGGTTGTGTACCATCCCCGAACCCTCATCTATCTATGCAGAGATAATGCAGGAATGTATCAATATTACCATAGCTGGCATTGGTATAAACTACCTCAGTGTGTGGCAAACTTATATCCAATTTATACCGCATGAACCTTATGTTCTGGCGCATGCCTAATAATAATGTCAAGTCCTTCAGATTACCAAACCCTCCAGTAAATCTAATGAAAGATGTATAACCAGTAAATAAACATTTTATCACATAAGACAAAATGCATGAGCTGTAACAACTGATGGGCCAACAGTTTATAACATTTGGTCATCTATAAGAACACCGTATGTAGAGTAATTCTAAACTGGTGGAATTAAAAGTGAAATCAGCAATACGCTACAATACCACACACCCATTTGTTTCTAATTTACCATATATAAATTCCCAATATCTTTAAAAAAAAAAAAATAAAATAAGAGATTCCACTCACAGAAGTTTATACTGAAAGCCACATTGAACATGGTATTGAGATAGCTTGCAAGTTATTAGTTGGAAGATTTAAAAAAAAATGTGAGGTTTTAGAAGAGAGAGACAGGTGAAAAGTTATTAATGTATTTAGAAGCTCTAAACATTACACCTTTCATATGTTAACACAAAAGATATGCGTTCTGAAAAAAAAAATAACTTTAGAATCATTAGTTCATGTAATTTAACTTGCAAGATAAATTCTTTAACATTGGCGCTTGATGGAGAATGGAAACACAATAAATGATGAGGGTTTACAGTGAAAGAGCTCAATATAATCCTGAATGCCGGCGTCAAATATGGATAAGGCAACAAGGCCAGGATTAATTATTCAATGAACTGAATGAAGATGGCAGAAATTACTTTGTAACACGCCCATCAGAGAATTTCCTTCAGGTTCAAAACAACAAACCCTAATTCACATTGTTAAATTGCAAGCGATCTGCAATCACTTGGATGCCAAGGCAAAAAGAGATTTACTGTCTCTTTTAAAGAAGCATTATAAACAAGGATTAAAAATCCCTCAGATGTTCTGGTTAATGTTGATGAGAGAGGATGTATCAATTTTCCATTTTACTTACAGCATTAATAAAGTAGATGCCAGGGTAACTGGAGAGACAAAAATAGAACAACTGCACCCAGTACGAATATAGGCTGAAAACCTCATCATGTAATAAGAAGTTTGCTACAGACACCACCACTGTAGGTGCATGTGAAATACAATATACAGGATTCATTGCAAGGGGACCAGTTACATGTTGGTGCCATGTCTGTATGGAGACACAAAGAACAATGATGATGAATAGTCCACATGTACGTGTTGAGTGAGAGCTGTACTTGACAAAGCAGGATTGGCAGGAATTTGCACAGATCAAAGTTATTTACAAGCAAACTAAGGCTGAAAAATGTAACTTAAAGCATACTAACACATCTGAAGTAACACCTACCAATGATTTGACTCATTTTATACACATAGATGACTGGTAAGAATGTCCCCAGAATAGTAACATATGATCTAAATTTTACGTACTGGTAACAACAAATTGTCAAGATGGTAACCTACAGTAACTCAAAGTCAGAAATGAATAGACATAGCACATATTGCGTATTCTATTTAACTTATGGGACTAAACAAAATAGTAGTTAATTGTTGTTGGTAATTTTGGATATAACCAGGAATATATCCACAGTGAGTTTCCATTAATATATATATAAGTGTCTGTTGTTCCTCAATCATTTAAGTTTTATGCTGGTACCCAATCCAAGAAACACCACCCCGGACATAAACTGAGGCCACCCATGTAATATACCAAAATAATCAATAATCAATCTTATTACAATGGCCTCAGTATGTCAGGGTGTGTTTTTTCTGGAGGTACCATCATAAACAAAAGTGATGAGGGAAACAAACAGCTACAAATATATAATATAATGGAACTCCACTGAGGAATAAATTCCTGTATATCCAAAAATACCAACAACAATTACACAACTATTAAGTTTAGTCCCAGAAGTTACATATAATACGCAATATGTGCTATGTCTATTATTTCTGACGTTCTTGAATTACTGTAGTTCCCATCTTGACAATTATGTTGTTACCATGTACGGAAAAAATTAGATCATCTTTAATATTCCAGGACATTCTTACCATAATCTATGAGTATAAAATGAATCAATCATTGGTATGTACTTCAGTTGTGTTATATGCTTTACAGATAACATATTTTCACTTAGTTGCGGTAAATAACTTTTGATTCTGTCAATACCTGCAATCCACTTGTCAAGTACACCTCACACAACAAGTACATGTGACTAATCATCATCATAGTCCATTGTGCTCCATACAGAACATGGCACCATCCCCCCCCACTGTAACTGGACCCCTTGCAAGAATCCTGTATAACGTATTCAGCATGCACCTCCAGAGGTGGTGTCCCCTGTAGCAACTTCTATTACATGAATGAGGTTTCCAGCCTCATATCGTCACCTGGGTGCCTTGTCCCCTATTCTTTGGTCTCTCCAGTACCCCTGGCAACTACGTTATTAATGCATGTAAGATAAAAAGGAAATGATACAATCCCTCTCATCAACAATAACCAG
This sequence comes from Oreohelix idahoensis, assembly GCA_024509875.1. Taxonomy (NCBI): domain Eukaryota; kingdom Metazoa; phylum Mollusca; class Gastropoda; order Stylommatophora; family Oreohelicidae; genus Oreohelix; species Oreohelix idahoensis. The sequence continues at coordinate 20,334 of JAMPIV010007098.1, forward strand.
AACATCAGAGGATTTTTAATTCCTTGTTTAAAAGCTTATTAAAAGGACCAGTAAATTCTCATTCTGCTCAGCATCAGTGCTTGCAGCCTCGCTTGCAACTTAACAATGTGAAATTAGGGTTTGTTTGTTTTGACCTGAAGAAACATTCTCTGCGGCTAGTTACAAAGTAATTTCTGCCATCTTCATTCAGTTCATTGAATAAAACTCCTGCCTTATCCATATTTTGACGCCTGCATTCAGATAAATGAGAGCTCTTTTCACTGCCTAAACCCCTCAAACATATATGTGTGTATCCTCCCCATCAAGCTCCCAATTTAAATAATTATCTGGCCCAATTATTACAAGAACTAATGATTCCTAAAATTATATTTATTTTCTCCAGAACTCTCACTATGGTTTAACATTTGAAAGGTGGTAAAAGTTCAGAGCTCTAAATACATTAAAACTTCATTCACCAGTCTCTCCTCTTCCTAAACCTCACATTTTTTTAAACTTCCAAACCTAAACTTGCAAGCTATCTCAATACCACTTCAACTGTGGCTTTCAGTATAACTCTGTGAGTGGACATCTCTTACATTTTTTTTTTTTTTTAAGAAAACTGAAAAATGGTAAATTAGAAACAATGTGTTTTTCCTAATAAGAATTGAGTTCTACTATACCACCAGACCAGAATTACGCTCAATGTTGATCTAAATAGAACTGAAATACACTGAGGCCCCCATCATTTGTATTTAGTTTTTCTCTGTGATCAACTAGTTAAACAGCAACATCTTCATAGAAAAACCTGATGTATAGAAATCTGAAACATGACATAATTAAATTGCAATGTTCGGTATAATGTTCATGCTATCAAATGAAAAATGCCACACACTGAGGTAATATTCCATGCCATAAGGTAATATTGCCTACATTCCAGCATAGCTTGCAATGAGCTAATAAATGGTTCAGTGTTACACACCCGGAGCCTAATTAAGATTAAAATTCAAAAACAGAAGTGACAGTGCACAGCAAGTGTCTTTAATAATAAACCTACACCCAGGTGCATTGAAAAAGAATGTTCTTATAAAAACCAAGTGACAGTAGATGATGAAAATTGACTTATTAATAAAGATTAAAGGTATAAGAGGAACGACAAAGTAATAATTATCAGGTGGTGACATAAGAACTAAGATGAAGTGACAGAAAATAGGAAAATGTGACTTTTTATGCACATAATGTACAGTAATGCATTGTAATAAGAACTACAGTGCAGTAACTAAGAATTAAGAAAAGTGCCAATTTGGTTGTGTACAGACCAGTTTAAGAGTAAAAGTAATACGTTGTATGTTCGGTCTTATCCCCAAAGCACTGAATAATGTCTACCATAATAATTACAACTATAAACATGCTGAATATAATCGTCATCTTGCACGTAAGATCTGACTTATTTACTAAACTATTTGAACAAGTTTCCTTCATATCATAAATTAAAAAATTCTCCATTACTGTAAGCTGTAACACACACACATATACATATAATACATATTGGCTTCATATTTACATGTTTAAATATAGCCATTTGTTTTCTCTACCTGCATAACGCACATCAGGTACAGAAGATCTGTTAATCTAATTTTATCTTAGCCATCAATTCAACATACATTAGTACAGAGCTAACCAAAATCAGCAGAACAAAGTAAACCCACAAATTACAGTGATGAAACAACATGAAAAATATTAAAGTTTGTGCAAAAGACGAACAACACTTAAGTCAGTAAGGGTGCCGCCTGATTAGGCTATTAAGTGACAATTCAATTAAGTAACTTCAATCTTGCCTCTAAGTAGACAGCTTGCTTCACATCAATGAAACAATCACCAACTCGTTTGGTCCATTTGGGAATAACAACACAAAGAGAAGAAACAACAGAAATCCCAGAGAAGAGGAAACAGTCTTAACAAATGCAATCAAATGTTACAATCATTCCATGTAGCAAGCACCTTTACTGGCAATAAAAATGAAAATGAAAAAAAAACCTGCAAAGTGAACCAGTTTAACTCTTTTTAAAACGGTAAACATAAATTCTGCCTTGTATTTAACATAACGACAAATGATACAAAAACATCCGAGAGTTTTGCTTCGATAGATGAAAATAATTTTTTAAATCAAGCCATTTAATTTTAGTTCAGGCCAATGAATTAATATAATTGGATTATACTTTTGTGTTTCTTAGATGTTTTGATTAAAGTATTAAAGCAAATATATCTTCAAGCCTATTATGGCGCCTACGGTAAGATAAAGGATCCGTTTACACGCCTATTGAGGCATATTGGTAATACGGTGTTAGGCCTGTAATTTCTTGACAAACGCACACTAGGGGTGATATGGTCAGACATCACGCTGCCGCCTTAACCTTCCCAGAGTTGATCTGGAACCCAATACATTAAGGCCAGGTCCCAACCCCGGATCCATTTTCGGTCCCTAAAAAAAACCCACAACCAACTGGGGATCTAACCATGGACCACCGAGCTAGGAGCCAGGGCACTATCCACTGCGCTAGCCCAGCTGCTCCTAGTGGTGCCGTAAACTGACAGTAAAATTATAATTCAATGGTATGTTTCAAAGTTACTAAAGTGTAACAAATATACTCCAACTGTTAGTGCTAAACTTACAAGAAACATTATTAATCTACCTTTCTTTGCTTACTAAGTTGGTGTAGAGTTTAAAGTGTAACAAATATTCTTGAAGCCTATAATTGGTATCTAAGCTTAAAATAAAATTAATATTTCTTGCTGTTTCCAAGTCAGTTTTGTTTAAAGTAATAAACAAAAATCCTCCATGCCCACTATGGCAGCTAAGCTTAGAGTAAAAAATTATATTTTAATTTATGTTTCCCAATCAGTATTTAAATCAAGTATCAACAAATATTCTCTGGAGCCCATAGAGCAGCTAAGCTTAGAGTCCAAATTAAATTTTTAATTTAATGTTTCCAAGACAGTTTGTTATAGTAAAGTTTAACAAAAATTCACCGAGCCCATTAGGGCCAGCTAAGCTTAGAGAAAAATTAAATTTTAATTTAATGTTTTCCAAGTGATTTGTTATAATAAAGTTAACAAATATTCTCTGAGCCCATTAGTGGCAGCTAAGCTCTAGAGTAAAATAAAATTTTTAATTTAAATGATACCAAAACAGTTGATATAGTATAGTTTAAACAAATATTCTCCGAGCCCATAAGTGGCAGCTAAGCTAGATGTAACA
>JAMPIV010007099.1:0-23559 GCA_024509875.1 Oreohelix idahoensis
TCGACAACTGATATCCATCATCCTCAGAGCTTTTGACAGCACCTACAGCCTGTTTTTTTGCCTCCAGGCAATAGCATATTTTACATTGTGTTGCACAATTCACCGACTTTTCTTCGTTGAGTGTTATTATTTTCGGGAAAGTGCATATAAGGGAAACAATACAATTAATGTCTAACTTTCATCCACAGTTGCATCCCTTAGATGTGACCGACGTACAAACGGCGAGAATTATTTATGCTTGTATGTTTAAAAAATAAAACCTCAAACAAACAAAAACGAGAAGAAACTCCAAACAAGAATAATATTAAGGGGAAGTGGTGGTTCCAGTTATATAACTGACCTTAACAGATATTAGATTTCACCTGTTAAAAGTCATATGTATTGTAAGAACAGTATGAGACCTTCACATTCCTAATTACTATATATTAAGTTTTGTTCTTGTTAAATACTGCTTGACTATATTATAAAGTTCCCTAGGTATGTCTATTCTTAACACCTCTTCTATATTTATAGGTAAATTTGATGCCTGCAAATAATCTAATATTGGTATTCTCATTTGTTCACACCTCTAACATTTTAACAAGAAATGCTCTATATTATTGTCTTGAAGATATCCTGCACTGTAATGTTCTTCTATTCTGAAATAGCCTTTTCCCAGCTGTAGTCGGAGAAGTTCTTATTACTGACAATTTTCAATTCCCTAGATATCTGACATTTTCTTGTTGGAACCTTGAACATCTTATATGCATGTCTTCCTTTCAGATTTTTATCCCACTCTGCTTTCCATTCATCTGTTATTAAATCTTTAATTAAGCTCTTAATCTCTGATTTATTCATCCCTACATTTATTAAATTTTTATCAGAACTACCTTTCTTGGCCTCTTTATCTGCTTTCTCATTTCCCTCTATGCCAACATGTGAAGTTATCCAAGCTATTAAGACTGAACATCTTCTGGAAAATAAGTGTGTAGTAGCCAGAAATATATCCTCTGCTATATCAGGTATTTTGCATTCTCGTAAGCTTCTAAGTGCTTGAATTGTTGAAAAGGAGTCTGTTACAATTGTTAGTTTCTTGGGAGGGTTGTTAGAGAATATTTCTAGTGCTTTTAGTATCGCCACCATCTCTGCAGTGAAAATGAATGTATTTTCCGTGATACTATACTTTTTGTCATTTTCCATATTGGAATATATATATTCCTATCCCTAATTTGCCATCCTCTCCCTTGGATCCATCTGTGTATACAGCAATGCTGTCTTTTGATAGTTGTTGTGTGTATTTATTGACTGTGTTTTTAATATTTTCTATATTTTTTGTTTTCTTAAGTATTTCTGCTAGGTGGTAGTCTGTGTCTTGTTCGTGTCTGGTTTCTTGATCTCCCAGGGTGGAACCACTGGTTTGTATTCACAACTATTATTAATTGATATAATTAAAGTAACCATATGGACAATTTCCTCCACACACTTCCATCCTGTAGGGTATCTAGTGGTATTCATTGGATTGGCCTGAGTTGTTAGTTGACATCTGGTAAAAGCTGTATGTGCTGGGTGAGACTTATCTAATATAACTTTGCTCAAGTAATTTAGTCTTAACTCCTTTCTCAATAATTCTAAGGGTAGAATTCATAAAGCCACATCTAGAGCTCCCATTGATGTTGATCTGATTGCACCTGAAATTGTACATAAGCTTGATGCTGAATTCTGTCTAACTAAATCTTGTTTACTGTGTGCACAGTCTTGACGTATGGATGCGAGTCATGGGCAATGACTACAACCCACAAAAGCCAGATCCTCAGAAATGAGGTATCTGAGGAAGGTGATTGAAGTAACAAGAGACATGGTCCGCAACCAGACAATACGTCAAGGCCTAAAAACCCAACCCCTGCAGATCCAAGTAGAACAGTACCAACTGAGATGGTTTGGCCAAGTCTGCAGAATGGGAGAAGATTGGCTACCACGGCAAGCATGGCAACTAAAAGCCAGGGATCCTGACCTCCAGAATGACCCAAAGTCCACTGGGAGGACAACATTAGACAATCTTTGAAGGACCGAGGACTAGAATGGAACCAAGCCAGGAGGAAGAAAGCCGATAGAAAAGTATGGCGCTCTTTCTCTTACTGTAGTGGATTTTGATGGTATTGTATGGCTGATGTCACCTAGTGTGATGTATGAGGTCAGCTGTGAAGGCTCCTGAGATAAATGTAGATGTGAATTACAGAAGGCCCTTCGTACTACCACTTACGACCTCACACATATCTTTTTTTTCTAATGAATGTGGCTACGTTAAAAGTCTAGGGTATGATAAGTACTGTGTTGTGGTAGTTTACACACACACACACACACACACACAGATATTTAAGAAGTCTAATAATATTAATAAAATTTATGACACACTGAACTAACTCAGGCTGTTTTAGTTTTACAAATTAATCTTTTGATAAATTTATTTTGTTCTGAAACCAGAAATGTTTAGTTGGTTCAGAACATAAGAAATAGTTATTGGAGTCATAATTGAATGCAAAAATCATAAGACATAATAAAATGGAAAATGTGTACTTAATTATTTCAATAATGATGGTTTAATAATAAATTTATATTAAGATAGTCACAGGAGAACTTATTACTAGATATGCTGTTGGGGTGGTGTCATCACTCCCAGTCTATGACTGCCAAACATTGTCCGTTGACTTAAGGGGTAAATATATATAGTTTAATTTCCCCAATGTCTTGGCTGTAATTGAAGGTAAATCAAAGGTAATTTAGTGAAAATTTTGTTGGTGAAAGTCCAGCAGGCCAGATATGACTTATCTGCCTGCATCGATCCTGTACAAAAGTCTGGTGGCCCCACCTCTCCGTGCAGGGGGCAATATACGGCTGCTCTGACACAATGCTCAGAACTGCTGATGTGTCCACACTTGTATATATTACTACAGCATTTGACATCGCTTTGGTGCCAAATAGAAACTCACAGTTCTGAAACAAAAGTATTGGTCATGTGTCAGAACTCTATCCTTCTGAACCACTTCTGCACACAACACTACATACACAACAACACCACATAGACGGGGTCAGATCTCTCTGACCATACAGCACATCTTACCAAGTTGGTTTCACATAGTATCAATTCCCCAAGACTACATTGCATCTGAGATATGTTCAATAGCTTCCTGCTATTAAATAAGATAGGTGATATGTTCCACTGATCTCAACACTAGATCCTTTTCATAGTTTTATTTAGGCGTTCCTGTATATTTTCTTTGTATGTATGTCTCTAGACCCTGAACTTGGGCTGGGGACCTAGAGCGAACACTTACTTGTCGTAATCATTTTTATGATATGGCAGTATCAATCACTCGAATTATTAAAATATACAAAATAAATATTATTCATTCTTACCAGAATTCAGAAATGAGAACACAGTTACATTTGCTAGCAAAACTCAGCTGAGCTGCTGGCCGTATGATGGCGTCCTACTATATAGTTATATTCTTAGGGAATCAACACCATTCATGGATTCAAACTGTGTCTCTGAACAGACTTATGTTAAATGGCAAACTTTCAACCTCTCAATCAACGCTACTATAAAATGCGTTGACCAAATCGCCGACATCCCCACTAACTTTCAAATTGCAACCAAAAGTCACTTCAGTCAAATCTCCGTCAAGTATGTATTACGGTCTGTAAGTCCGTCTGTCTCTACTTGTTTTTTCATAAAAAACACACTTAGTTTTAATGCATTTCCTACACGAATCTGCTGGCTAAGTTATTTGTAGCTACGATGCTCCACCACATTCCCTCTCTTTAATTACAGCTCGATTTTTACGTTTGCAGACTCAAGGCCAAGATTTTGGTTACTTTTAGTGACATGGGTTAACAGTGCAGTCGCTTGTCTGCTATGAACAATACAGTCTTTTGTCAATATCTTCCTTATTATCTATCCCGTCTGTATATATTGAAAGCAATATTTATTTCTCTGCTCAAGATGGGGCTATCAAACTAGCTAGGTTTTATTTTCATAACTCTATTATTAAGAAAAAACGTATTTTTTCTCAAGTTTAAATTTTGAAATTTGTTCGAGAACCTTCCTGTGTTTTGCCGCGGCATTCAAATGTATCGAAAAACCGTCCAAGAAATGACTGTCTCGATCCAGAGCTAATGTCCATTTCTTGTCCATTTCCTTACTTTATGTCAACTCGGGACGTGAATTTTTTTCCTTTCACCCCCACTTGCGTCTTTTTGCCGTTCGAACTTCAAACACGTGTTCAGTCATATTTTTCCTTTTTTGTGTCCTCCGTTCTCTCCCGTCTACAAAGGGTAAACGTTCCGTCTGCACTTCTAACTCGTTAGTTTTAAATGGCGGTGGGAAAGCTGGCATGGGCGAGCATGTCTCCTAGTATCTTACGCATTATTTTTAACGCTACATTTCATCGTTAATTTTGGAGATATTTTAACGTTGTATCATTGTGACATCATCACACTTACAAACCTCTACACCTCACAGTAGAAGAAAAACGAGTAAGTAAGTAAGTAAGTAAGTTACTGTGTGCAGCAGAGTCATATATTATACTTCCATAATCTATTGTTCCTCTAATATAAGATTTATAAAAAGTGAGCATTGTCTTAGTGCTTGCACCCTATCCTTCTTCTTCTTCTTCTTCTTCTTCCGTCCTTAGCCACCGACCGTCAAAGCAGTCAGTGGCCATTACGCCTAGTGGAGTCTTAGGGCAACAGCAGATAGGTTTTCTTTGCCATTGTTTCCCATCACGCCTATTGGCGTCTTTAGGGCAACGGCAAATCAATCCATGTGCTGTTCTGTCACAGTGGCGGTGGTGGTGTGCCGTGAACTGGTCCAAAGGCACCAAATAGGATATCATGTGACCGTGTGGGTGGTTCTATTAGGTCACAATGCTATCTATAACTAGGTGACTGAGGCAGGCCTAGTTGTCTATTATTTACTTTGTCTCTTTCCTCCAAGTGAGACTTTCTCTTACTGGCCCCTTTGTTCCGCCAGAGATAGTAGTTCTTGGATGAGAATAGGTTCGTCTTTGTTTCTACCCAGACCACGTTCTTCCCTCCTTGGTGGTGAGCAGCGACGTGCTTATACTAGTGGTTTTAAGGCTATATATGTTATATAGGTTTAACTCTTTCTCACATACCCACTCCACATCCTTTTATTGATTAAACCAACTTGAGTGCTGTATTTCCAAATATATTAACTTTTATTTACATAACATGTTCCACAATCCTTTTTCATAAAGGTACATTCCAATCTCCATTTTATATCCAGGCATCCAGACCCAGGCTCTATGTATTTTCCCAAAGATTTTATTATATTCCTTACTGTAGACTCTTGACTAAAGTGCTATAACCTGTCAGGCCTGGCTCAATTGCAACGTCGATAAGTGTTGTAGTATCTGGCTTCGATACTTACGTTGGCGAGAGAGCGCATAACCATACGACAGTGTTGCAAAACTCTGTGCAATTTTCTTGTTTAATAACAAAGTCTCATCTTCTTAGTATGACAGCCCAACCTGGCTATCTGATAATAAAAGTTATCCACTTTTTCTTACGCTTTAATATTGCCTTAGCTTCAATATTCTCTTCTGTAGCTCGCTTCCTTAAATGTGAGCTTCGTTAGCCTGTGATAATATGTTGAGCGTGTTTCAAAAAAAACATGTCTCTCTTCACTTAAGTCAAGCATAATTAGAGTTAAAGACCTCTTACCAGAATATACAGAAGTCCGTCACCTATCACTGTCTTACTATCACCCCTATGAGCTAGTCCTAGGTATAGCAGCACAAATTATTAATCAATTCTAAGTGTTCTCCTGAATTTCCTATTTCTATCTTTCTATATCTAGCTAATTCTGTAGCCCTTCTGCAAACCGCAGGTTTCACATTTCTTGAGAGCTCAGCAAACTTGACTTGCTCTGTCAACTTCTCTGGTAGGACTGATCTCCTTTTGTCCTTCAATTTCCTATCTGATGGTCCAAAGTTGTTTTAGTTAATACGATTGGTCCATTGTTCAGTTCACTCACCTATCGCCACGCTTAATTCTATGCTGTCAAACTCCGTGAACTGTGCTACATAACTGTTTATATTTCGCCCACTTTTCACGTGCGGTTCCCTATCCTAACTCACTAAACTTGTAAAGGGCGTTAATATTCATAGTTATTCCCCTTAGTACTTTTTACCTTAGTTTCATTAATCCTTCTATATCTTTACTAAAACTAGTCTAATATGCAAATTTGGTAAACTCTAATGATATATACTTAGATTACTTTAAGGTCTAAAAAGGTTCCCTCCCTTACAAAAAACACTACATTTTCATTCTTTTATCTCCCATGTTAGGAACAAATAACTTATTACTCAAATCATTCAAATTTCTAAAACCATTTTCTCATACATTGTTATATTAACGACCCAAAATTATTGTTCAACTGACTTAAACCTACAGTGTATTTTACACTGTACAACCACACGGTGACATATACGTCCCGGGGCCGTTCAAATGTATCCCGCAGGGAAACATTTGTGTTCTATCAAGAAAAAAATATTATCTATTTACCCCACTAACATCTCTAATACTATTACCATGGATGCTCACAATACGAAAAAAATAAATTAAATTATAATGGCAAGTATATCATGCATTTAACTTCAATGCTACCACCAAAAATCATGGCTCTGCCTTACAATATCTATATATATATATACATGTTCCTATTTTCGACATGGTCACTGCCTCTGGAAACAGAGGTTTGTCAGTACCTTTATATGTCTTGAAATATCTGCTTTTAATGTAATTTATCCATTATACGAGACAGATAAGCAGAAATAACTAATTAGTGGTACATAAGTAAATATTCCAATGTGATAGTGAAAGATGTCACCATGTCAGAGTTGATGTACCCGACTGATTCCAACCTTGGGTGTATCAGTCAAATCCTTAACTCTGTCTAAAGCTATGTACATGCAGTAGTACGTCAGGGTAACAAAATATCCAACCCCAGAACATAGGAGTAATGTAGTCATGACCCTACAACTGTCATTACCATCATCTCTCAAACAAGTAGTACCCAATAATGCAATCAAGTTTTATCCCTTTTATCTCTACATAGCCAGTGCTATAAAAAAATATATGTGTAGGGACGTTCACCCTCAGTGTAATATTTGCTTACGTCCATGAGTAAGACTCCATATGACTAAGTCTGGATCATTTCTCATCTGTGTTCTCTTTTTTTTTTTTTTTTTTTTTTTTTTTTTTTAGTCCTGAACACCTCTATGCGTGAGATAGGTATATTATAGCAATTAACCTGCACTTAAGGTACTATACGCATTTTTTTTTCAATGTCAGTGTTGATCATGTAGTATGCCATATCTTGTACCTTGGGAAGAAGTCTATTAAGTTTCCCAAGACTATGTGTAGTTATTGTAGTTTGTCACACTCTTAAGATTATATATGTCTATTCTAGCATCTCAATAACATCGTACTAAAAAACAAGTAAACAAGTAAACATTGTGCTTAATACTTCTCAAACATTCATTATACATTCTATTTATATACATATATATATAGGGGCGACATGGTACTGCCTCTGGAAGCAGAGGTTTGTCAGTCCTTAATATGTCTATAGTATCTGCCGTCAATGTCAGTATTCATTGCAACGGTCAGATAGGCAGAGTAGTAGAAATATAATATATATAGCGTCACCAAGCATGCATTTAACTAAACATCCCCAAAGTGACAGCAAGAAATATGTGTTACTACGTCAGGATGTGATGTGCTCGACTGATTCTAGCCTTTGATGCACCAGTCGAATTACCAGTCATGTATGCAACTAATCACGCGAAATCCTACCATCTGTCTTGGGGCAATAGCGAAAGACCTATGTCACTATTGTCAGAACAGGATGTGCTCGGCTGATGCTAGCCTTTGATGCATCTGTCGAACCCGTAAGCTCAGTCTGTTACTATATCTCGTGTACCTCTGTATGTCGGAGTTAACCAAAATTCAAGACCAAAATGCCTCAACTCAATGCGGACATGACCATGTAAGGGTCATCTGTGTTGTATCTTACCCAACCAATGATTATTATCAATTGTAGAAACATCTCATCTCGAAGTCACCTGTATAAACACTGTCATGTGGAATAAGGCCCTTTATCTACTATCTAATGTGCGCAGCTCTGAGGGAGTAGGTTATTCTCTTTTTTTTTTTTTCTTCTCTGCTGCAACACCCTGGATTGGTCTGTGACATCTGTTTTCATATCTCTTCCCTTCTTTGAACTGGTCCTAAACAAAATCTCTGAAATACATACACATTACAAGTTAACCATGCACATTGTTCTTTATAAACTAATTAACAGCGTTGATCTGTTATGGCAAGCCTTGTCCTATGCAGAATCTTGTTATTGTCTTTCTAGAAATCTGTGTCTTTTCTAATCTTGGTATAAACTAGTTTGAGAGGTCCCGTGATTAAGCACTATAGCTGGGGAAGTGCTGTGAATGAGTACTATATGCTGGGGAAGTACTTTACGGCGATTACACTGTTTGTATGAGTTTGGAGATCTCTTTTGCAAGCTCCATCAGTGTAAATTTCTCTACTGTAGAGACGACTGTCGTACTGATGAAATTGGTATCAGTTGTGATGTTATTTATAGTCGCTCTGCAGGAGGATGAGGACGAACGAATTTAGGTTGTTGTTGTCAGTATGACAATAGCTTGTTTACTTGATGATGTTTACATTCTGAGTTTGGTGTTGGTAAAGTCGTCCATTTAAATGACCTTTTCTTTGCTCTATGTTGATAAGTTCTGATTGCAAAAATAGTACTATCTTGTCAGCAATATTGTTGCTAAAGTTTATAAGCTGTGATGTAGAGCTTCACTTCTGACAAGTTTTGTTATGTTTCAGTGCTCGTAAGGTATCTGATCTTCTTCTTCCCAACCGCAATGTCTTCGCTAGTGGTTATAGTTGTGGTTGGTAGTTGTTGTTGATCTAAGTTTTCCTTCTGTAAGGCTCCGTTTCTGCAACTTGTTTCTTCTCATGGGTTGTAGATGTCTGGTCTTCATCTTGATACATCTGAGCTTGCTTGGCATTTCTTCTGTCATCACATGTTCGCTTCACATGATCACTGGGGATGCGACAGGTGTCACAGGGAATGTATTGGGCTTGACGCAGGGATAAGGAAAAGATGGTTGTGACCATGTGATAACATTGCAAACACTGATGCGTTGTCTCTGTGTAGTGTGGCCAGACTTCTGATGTGATTCTCGCTTCTTTGTTTCTTCTGTAAGGCTTGGACTCCGCTGTAGTATGTCATTTCCCGTTGACTGCAAAGGTCTCCCATCTTCAATGTCCCGACTTGATCGTCTAGGCTGATGTCAACTTGTGGCTGGTAGTCATGGTTGGCTTCTGTTTCCTTCTGTAAGGCTCCGTTTCTGCAACTTGTTTCTTCTCATCAGTTGTAGATGTCTGTTCTTCATCTTGATACATCTGAGTTTGCTTGGCATTTCTTCTGTCATCACATGTTCGCTTCACATGATCACTGGGGTTGCAACAGGTGTTGCAGGGAGTATGTTGGGATTAACGAAGGAATAGGGAATGATGGTTGTGACCATGTGACTAACATTGCGAACATTGATGTGTTGTCTTTGTAGTGCAGGTAGACTCATGTGTTTCTTGCTTCGTCTGTAAGGCTTGGACTCCGTTGTACTGTTTCTTCTTGTTGATTGTAAAAGTCTATTATCTTCCATGTCCCATCTTGATTATATAAGCTAGGATTAACTTGTAGCTGATAGCCGTAGTTGTTGCTTTATTTCATTCCATAATTGCTGTCTTCTTGTGGTGGTTCATCAAAAATCTAAGTCTGTAGTATTTCTGCCGTCGTCACCACGACTTACTTTTTTCCGTCGTCACCACGATTTTCACAAAAATTTTCTCGCCGTACTACCGCGGCCTCAAATGTACGTCTTACATTTCCTTTACTCGACTCCCCTACTGCAGTACCCTATTAATCAGGTGTACTCAGTCCTCTCTTGTGTGCGGTACAGACCAATTATACTTAGGCTTCTCAAGACTAAGTTGCCGCCGCCATATTGTTTATGTATAGTGCTATGATTCTCCTCACATAGCCTCTATCTCTTTCTATTTCTTCATTACTTCATCTCCAAAAATTTCATAATCATGGCCTCCTTAGCCGAAAGCGTTTCTAACTCTATCGTCTCTCTACTTTTCAGCGTTTCTAACGCTATCAGTTTATCAATATCTATAATTGCTTCGTCGACACTTTGTTTCTTTTTGCTCCCTTCTTCTTCTGCTTCTCTATCTCTCGAATTTGTCTCAACCTCTCCATTTCTTTCTGCACTTCTATGTTCAGCTCTTGCTGGACATCGTCCACCATCTGGCATACTTCTTGCTCTCTTTGTGATAAGTCTACATCAAGCTTCATTTGCAGTCTTCTGTACACCATCTCTGGTACCCCTCTGGTGCTGAAGTAGTCATATGTTATGATGTCTCTTATTGCTTCTTTTAACTCATTTACGCTTGGTTCGGCCATCTTATTGTTTACCTCGGCGATATCTCTCCTATTACTAGTCTCTCGGCTCTTGGATCGGTATTCTCTTCGATCCGTATTTCCCCTATTTTCACACTCCTCTTGTATCACCTCTTTCACCAGTTGTTTTACCTCTGGTTTTCTTTTAGATAAGTCTATATCAAACTTCATCTCTAAAAATTGGTGCACCTGCTTTATTGTCAAGGTGTTAAGGTCGCATTGTCTTTGGATACATTTTATTTCTTCCTTCAACTCCTGGTGACTTGGCTTAGCCACCTTGTTAACTTTCTTCTCCTCCGAACCACTGTTAACCCTGTGTACTCTCTTATCTACTTCCCGTCTCTCACTCCCTGAGTTCCTCTCAGGTTCTATGTCACTACCGCGACTTCTAATTATACTCCTATCTCTCCTATTACTGCTACTATTTCTCTCCTTCTCTCTTCTCTGCCTCTCTATCTCATGTAACTCCAGAATTTTCTGAACTTGTCTGCTCCTTACTTCTTCAACTGTGTATTTCGGTTTCTGTTTTACTGTTGCACCTTTCATTTTCCCTGAGTTCCTCTCAGGTTCTATGTCACTACCGCGACTTCTGATTATACTCTTATTTCTCTCCTACATTCTACTACTAGATCGGTATCTTCCTCGATCCTTAGTAGTTTCTCTACTTCCACTACTAGCTTTATTCTCTGTTTGTGTTGCTGAATCTGCAACTTTATTCTCTGTTTGTATTGTTGAATCTGCAACCTTATTCTCTGTTTGTGTTGTTGAATCTGCAACTCTATTCTCTGTTTGTGTTGCCGAAGCTGTCGCTGTATTCTCTGTTTGTATTGCTGAGTCCATCTGTGCTGCTGCTGTAATTTGCTTCAGCTGTTCTTGATTCTTCTGTAGATTAGGGCTGTTGTCTCTTGAATATTCATTATCTAAAGGAACGTCACTCAACTCTGGAACCGGTACATGACTTTGTACATTCAGTTCAGTTCTTTCCGGATCTTTGTATGTGACAGCTTCTTGTTTCTTATCTTGCACTTAATCTTGAATGTTATTGTGTTCTACGTTATCGATAAAATTCTTGTTACTTGAACTTGACTTTCCTTTCTGAAGAAGTAATGTCTTTATGTCTTCTAGAACACCTATTCCTTTTGACACTAGACTGTTCAGCATCTCATCAGCAGTCTCTATCTCTGAAATATTAGCAATTGTTTGGACTTTTCTGCACCGTTTATCTTTCTTCATCTGTGCTTGACTCCATAGCATCGACAAGAATGTACTTGACTTCATGATGTCACTGTCGCTCTTCATATAACTTTCTTCGGATGTCAGCTTTTCTATGTTATCAACCATTTCAGTACTATATAAATCAGGTAAGTCATCTGTTTGTACTGCGACATTTGTAACTTGTCTTGACCGTATCCTGACCGGAATCAGACTTTTCTTAAACTTGTCATCCGTTTGTACTGCGACATTCTCTGTCTGTGGTGGCGCCGTGACCACTCCTCCTACAGCGACATGGCCACATCACAAGGAGGGGAGGAAACAAAGCAACAACATCAACAACAGCCTATATAAGAGAATACCAACAGAACAAGAATCATAGACAGAGAAGGATAAAAAGTTGACTTGAACAGATATTCAAACATGGAGAGTTGCGCAAGAACCATACAGAACAGAAAGAAGAGAATAGCATTGAGAGACTTCGCTTCAGAGCTAAAGCGTTGCAGAAATTATGCAGTCGATTTCCCATGCATAAGAATAGTAGATGGATTGTTTGCAAAAGTTTATAAAATTGAAATAAAGGAGATTATTGAAATCAAGCTACAACCATTCAAAGTCAAAGAAGGAAGACCAAGATTGAACTTGAAAAAACGAACTGAGCCTGCAGTTGCTAGATTAGAGCCTCAGACAGAGAGTGTCGCAGTACAAACGGATGACAAGTTTAAGAAGAGTCTAATCCCAGTCAGGATAAAATCAAGACAAGTTACAAATGTCGCAGTACAAACAGATGACAGATGTAAGAAGAGTTTAATCCCAGTCAGAGTAAAGGGAAGAAAAGTTACAAATGGCTTACCTGATTTATACAGTACTGAAATGGTTGATAAGATAGAAAAGCTGACATCCGAAGAAAGAGATATGAAGAGCGACAGTGACATCATGAAGCCAAGTACATTCTTGTCGATGCTATGGAGTCAAGCACAGATGAAGAAAGATAAACGGTGCAGAAAAGTCCAAACAATTGCTAATATTTCAGAGATAGAGACTGCTGATGAGATGCTGAACAGTCTAGTATCAAAAGGAATAGGTGTTCTAGAAGACATAAAGACATTACTTCTTCAGAAAGGACAGTCAAGTCTAAGTAACATTCAAGATCAAGTGCAAGATAAGAAACAAGATGTCACATGCAAAAATCCAGAAAGAACTGACCTGAATTTACAAAGTCATGTACCGGTTCCAGAGTTGAGAGAAGCTCCTTTAGCTAGTGGATATTCAAGAGATGATAGCCTTAATCCACAAAAGAATCAAGAACAGCTGAAGCAAGTTACAGTATCAGTACAGATGAACTCAGCAACACAAACGGAGAATACAGCTACAATTTCGGCAACACAGACAGAGAATACAGCGACAGTTTCGGCAACACAGACAGAGAATACAGCATCAGCACAGATGAACTCAGCAACACAAACGGAGAATACAGCTACAATGTCGGCAACACAGACAGAGAATACAGTGACAGTTTCGGCAACACAGACAGAGAATACAGCATCAGCACAGATGGACTCAGCAATACAAACAGAGAATAAAGTTGCAGATTCAACAATACAAACAGAGAATAGAGTTGCAAATTCAGCAACACAAACAGATGTTGATCTTAACGTTAACGCATCTAGCAGGCATGTGGGAACAACAGTGGGAAATAGTTCTGTCAAAACAGGTCCACAAGAAGTACAAGACATAGACACATCTTATAGGTGTACAAGAACAGTACAGAATGTTAACAGTGGTTCGGAGGAGAAGAAAATTAACAAGGTAGCTAAGCCAAATGTACAGGAATTGAAGAAAGAAATAAAATGTATCCTAAGAGAAGGCGATCTTAACACCTTGTCAATAAAGAAGGTGCACAAATTGCTAGAAATAAAATTTGACATAGACTTATCAACAAGAATACAAGAAGTAAGTCAACTTGTGAAAGATGTGATGCAAGAGGAACTTGGTTGCAGGGATGTCGAGATAGTGGATGAAGAGTTCTCAGATTTGTCATCAAGTTACTCAGACATTGTATCGTCAGATGAAGAAGATAGAATTATAGACTCCGACGAAAATGCAGAAGGATACTCGTCGGTCGAGTTTGAGTATGCAACGGACGAAGAAGGCCATAGATATTATGGGCCGAAAAATAAGAAAAGTTATCCTGGATGTACAAGTCAGATAAAGAAAATTACCAAGAAGTCCCAACCAAGCGTAAATGAGTTAAAAGAAACAATAAGACGCAACATAAGAGGAAGCGACCCCAACATCTTGTCAATAAAGTCGGTGCACAGAATGTTAGAATTCGAGTTTGATATAGACTTATCACAAAGAATAAATGAAGTAAGACAGCTTATGAGAGATGTGATCCAAGAGGAGGGTGAAGACACAGTTAAGAAGAAACAAAGACGACTTGTAGAAGAACTTCAGCACAAGAATGACATGACTAAGAAAATGGTCAAAGTGGTTGGACCAAACATGGACGAGTTGAAGAAGGAAATAGAAGTCATCATAGCACAGCCTGGGCTTGACGGGTCACGAGGAACAAGTATGGACATTGCTACAAGAAAAGTATCAGACATACAATTTATTGAGATAAGAAAATGAATTAGATATGGTTATAACGAAAATGTTAGATGACACAAAACGAGAAGAGATTTGAAGAGAGCGGGACAAACGTGATCGAATTCAGACGGGAGAAATAGAGGAAGAGGCAAATATAGATATTGCTAAGATCATAAGCGTTAGAGGCGCTTAAAGCGAGGGAGGCCATAATGATGAAGTTTTTAGACATGAAAATAAGTAAGAGACAATGGTGTTGAAGTTGATGGAACTTAGAGCAATTAAGGAGAGAAATAAGGGAGACAAGAGTTGACAAAACAACATTAGCATTGAGAGATGCTGAAGTTGATGAATAATTTAACATAGGAGAAGCTATGAGATAGAGACATAGCATATTAAGAGATACAGATCGAGGGGATTTCCGATCTAAGAGCCGAGACAGGCTGAGACATAAAAGTGATAATAGAAGCGAGAGAGATACGGATCGACGTGATTACCGATCCAAGAGCCGAGAAGCTTATAGGAACAGTAGTAGAAGTAGAGAAACTACTAAGAATCAAGGGAGATACCGATCTAGTAGTAGAGAGGAGGAGAGAAATAAGAGTTATATAGTTAGAGGTCGCGGTAGCGACATAGAACCTGAGAGGAACTCAGGGAGTGCGAGAAGGGAAAAATTATATTGAAAAGTCGTGGTGACGACGGAAGAAATTTTGTAGATGAAGTAGTGAGGAAATAGGGAGAAATAGGAGGCTATGTGAGTAATAGCATAGCATATTATGAGAGGTAAACAAAATGGCGGCGGCAACTTAGTCTTGAGAAGCCTAAGTATAATTGGTCTGTACCGCACACAAGAGAGGACTGAGTACACCTGACTAATAGGGTACTGCAGTAGAGGAGATGAGTAATGGAGATGTAAGACATACATTTGAGGCCGAGGTAGTACGGCGGGAAAATTATATGAAAAGTCGTGGTGACGACGGAAGAAATTTTTGGAAATGAAGTAATGAAGAAAGAGAGGCTATGTGAGGAGAATCATAGCACTATACATAAACAAAATGGCGGCGGCAACTTAGTCTTGAGAAGCCTAAGTATAATTGGTCTGTACCGCACACAACAGACAACTGAGTACACCTGACCAATAGGATACTGCAGTAGGGGAGAAGAGTGAAGGAGATGTAAGACGTACATCTGAGGCCGCGGTAGTACGGCAAAGAAAATTTTTGTGGAAAAGTCGTGGTGACGACGGCAGAAATACTAGAGACTTAGATTTTTGATGAAGCACCACAGGAAGACAGCAATTATGGGATGAAATAAAGTGACAACTACAACTATCGGTCACAAGTTAATCCTACCTTATATGATCAAGTCGGGACATTGAAGATGGGAGACCTTTGCAGTCAACGGGAAATGACATACTACAGCGGAGTCGAAGCCTTACAGAAGAAATAAGGAAGCAAGAAGCACATGAGAAACTAGATGCACTACACGAAGACAACACATCAGTGTTCGCAATGCTATTCACGTGGTCACAACCATCATTCCCTATTCCTTTGTTAATCCCAACATACTCCCTGCAAAACCTGTTGCATCACTAGTGATCATGTGAAGCGAACATGTGATGACAGAAGAAATGCCAAGCAAGCTCAGATGTATCAAGATGAAGAACAGACATCCACAACCGATGAGAAGAAACAAGTTGCAGAAACGGAGCCTTACAGAAGGAAACAGAAGCCAACCATGACTACCAGCCACGAGTTGACATCAGCCTAGACGATCAAGTCGGGACATTGAAGATGGGAGACCTTTGCAGTCAACGGGAAATGACATACTACAGCGGAGTCGAAGCCTTACAGAAGAAATAAGGAAGCAAGAAGCACATAAGAAGTCTGGCCACACTACACAAAGACAACACATCAGTGTTTGCAATGTTAGTCACATGGTCACAACCATCATTCCCTATCCCTACGTCAGCCATAACATATTCCCTGTGACACCTGTCGCATCCCCAGTGATCATGTGAAGCGAACAGGTGATGACAAGTGACATACAAGCAACAAGATGGAACTATGCAGCAGAACCGGAGCCGTACAGAAGGAAGAATGAGTCAACAACCACAACCACTAGCCAAGCAAACCCCAGCTTATATACTACAGTTGGGATGATGAAGATGAGATATCCTTACAACCACAGAGAAACAACAAAACTTATCATCATCATCGAAGACCTACAGCATAGCTTATAAACTTTAGCAACAATATTGCTGACGAGATGGTACTACTTATACAATCAGAACTTGTCAACACATAGCAAAGAAGATGATATTGAAAGAATGGACGACTTTACCAACACCAAACTCAGAATGTAAACAACATCAAGTAAACAAGCTATTGTCATACTGACAACAACAATATAGTAATTCATTCGTCCTCATCCTCCTGCAGAGCGACTATAAATACCATCACAACTGATATCAACTTCATCAGTACGACAGTCGTCTCTACAGTAGAGAAATTTACACTGATGGAGCTTGCAAAAGAGATCTCCAAACTCATACAAACAGAGTAATCGCCGTAAAGTACTTCCCAAGCAAATAGTACTCATTCACAGCACTTCCCCAGCTATAGTGCTTAATCAAGGTACCCCAAATCAACGGTACCCAACGATTAGTTAGCTAATAATATTTGGTAGTGGTTAACATAGTGGTTAGTGATATTTCGAGATACACCTACACTTTTACACTACACACTAACCTTGTGAATAGACAGTGTAGAACGCTGCAAGGAAACTTAATGGTGTACAACAGTATGACTAGAAAAAAAAGTACATTCATCACATAAACATGAAACATTATATGTAGTGATAAGACTTTGATCACATGCACATGAGTGATAGCTACTGTACTCTCGCGATATTCAGAGTGATAGTGAAATAGTTTATACAAGAGACCAACGTAACTGAGAAGTTAGATTAAACAATGAATTATTTCATAAAACAATTGAACAATATTTCAAGAAAGATACAGATTTCTAAAAGAGACAATAATACGTTTCTTCACAAGATGAGACTTACCAAGACTTAGGTTAAAAGTTTTCATGTTAATTTGCAATGTCCATGTTTTTCAGAGGTATACTTTCTCCACCACCAGGCATAGAGGGCAACAAGAAAAAAAAAAAGAAATGTCACAGTCCAAGCCAGGGTGTTGCAGCAGTGGAAGAAAGAAAAAAAAAAAAAAGAGAAAATAACCTACTCCCTCAGAGTTGCGCATATTGGAAGGTAGATAAAGGACCTTATTCCATATGACAGTGTTTATACAGGTGACTTCGAGATATGTTTCCACAATTGATATTAATTACTAGTCGGGTAAGATACAACACAGATGACCCTTACATGCCCATGTCCGCACTGAGTTGAGGCATTTTGGTCTTGAATTTTGGTTAACTCCGACATACAGAGGTACACGAGATATAGTAACAGACTGAGCTTACGGGTTCGACCGATGCATCAAAGGCTAGCATCAGCCGAGCACATCCTGTTCTGACAATAGTGACATAGGTCTTTCGCTATTGCCCCAAGACAGATGGTAAGATTTCGCGTGATTAATTGCATACATGACTGGTAATTCGACTGGTGCATCAAAGGCTAGAATCAGTCGAGCACATCACATCCTGACGTAGTAACACATATTTCTTGCTGTCACTTTGGGGATGTTTAGTTAAATGCATGCTTGGTGACGCTACATATTATATTTCTACTACTCTGCCTATCTGACCGTTGCAATGAATACTGACATTGACGGCAGATACGATAGACATATTAAGGACTGACAAACCTCTGTTTCCAGAGGCAGTACCATGTCGCCCCTATATATATATGTATATAAATAGAATGTATAATTATAATGTTTAAGAAGTATTAAGTAAATACAATGTTTGCTTGTTTTTCCAATACGATGTTAATGAGATGTTAGAGTGGGACAAACTACAATAACTACACATAGTCTTGGGAAACTTAATAGACTTCTTCCCAAGGTACAAGATATGGCATACTACATGATCAACACTGACATTGGATGGAAAAAAAATGTATAGTACCTTAAGTGCATGTTAATTGCTCAGGCATAGAGGTGTTCAGGACAAAAAAAAAGAGAACAGAGATGAGAAATGATCCAGACTTAGTCATATGGAGTCTTACTTATGGACGTAAGCAAAAATTACACTGAGGATGAACGTCCATATATATATTTTATTGCACTGGTTATACAGAGATAAGGGATAAAACTTGGTTGCATTATTGGGTACTACTTGTTTGAGAGATGATGGTAATGAATTAAGTAAATACAATGTTCATTTATGCCTTTTATACATTCATGTAAAGAGATTTTATGTTGAAGTAGTAATTAATGAGATGCTCTAGTTGTAGCATTGATATTAGGTTTATAATGTAGTCTCACTATTACGATTTAATTTACTTGTAATTTCGAGTCGTCTATGGTAACAATATTAGAGATGTTAGTGGGGTAAATAGATAATAGTTTTTTTTGATAGAACACAAATGTTTCCCTGCGGGATACATTTGAACTGCCCCGGGACGTATATGTCACCGTGTGGTTGTGCAGTGTAAAATACACTGTAGGTTTAAGTCAGTTGAACAATAATTTTGGGTCGTTAAAATAACAAAGTACGAGAAAATGGGTTAGAAAATTTGAATGATTTGAGTAATAAGTTATTTGTTCCTAACATGGGAGATAAAAGAATGAAAATGTAGTGTTTTTTGTAAGGGAGGGAACCTTTTTAGACCTTAAAGTAATCTAAGTATATATCATTAGAGTTTACCAAATTTGCATATTAGACTAGTTTTAGTAAAGATATAGAAGGATTAATGAAACTAAGGTAAAAAGTACTAAGGGGAATAACTATGAATATTAACGCCCTTTACAAGTTTAGTGAGTTAGGATAGGGAACCGCACGTGAAAAGTGAGCGAAATGTAAACAGTTATGTAGCACAGTTCACGGGGTTGACAGCATAGATATAAGCGTGGCGATAGGTGAGTTAACTGAACAATGGACCAATCGTATTAACTAAAACAACTTTGGACCATCAGATAGGAAATTGAAGGACAAAAGGAGATTAGTCCTACCAGAGAAGTTGACAGAGCAAGTCAAGTTTTGCTGAGCTCTCAAGAAATGTGAAACCTGCGGTTTGCAGAAGGGCTACAGAATTAGCTAGATATAGAAAGGTAGAAATAGGAAATTCAGGAGAACACTTAGAATTGATTAATAATTTGTGCTGCTATACCTAGGACTAGCTCATAGGGGTGATAGTAAGACAGTGATAGGTGACGGACTTCTGTATATTCTGGTAAGAGGTCTTTAACTCTAATTATGCTTGACTTAAGTGAAGAGAGACATGTTTTTTTTTAAACACGCTCAACATATTGTCACAGGCTAACGAAGCTCACATTTAAGGGAGCGCGCTACAGAAGAGAATATTGAAGCTAAGGCAATATTAAAGCGTAAGAAAAAGTGGATAACTTTTATTATCAGATAGCCAGGATGGGCTGTCATACCAAGAAGATGAGACTTTGTTATTAAACAAGAAAATTGCACAGAGTTTTGCAACACTGTCGTATGGTTATGCGCTCTCTCGCCAACGTAAGTATCGAAGTCAGATACTACAACACTTGTCGACGTTGGATTTACAAAATAAGTTGGTTTTGTTTGAGATACTTCTTAACAGGGTATAAGACTGATCAGGTTGAAACATATTAGAGGACAGAAGAGTAAATGGTGAATTAGATTACTGAGAAACAACTCATGCGCTCTCACTAAAGAGTAAGTATGAAGATGCCTCCACAGCTGCACCTGATATTATAACTTTATATGTAATTTATGAATTGATATTGATGCATGCAATTGAGCCAGGCCTGACAGGTTATAGCACTTTAGTCAAGAGTCTACAGTAAGGAATATAATAAAATCTTTGCGAAAATACATAGAGCCTGGGTCTGGATGCCTGGATATAAAATGGAGATTGGAATGTACCTTTATGAAAAAGGATTGTGGAACATGTTATGTAAATAAAAGTTAATATATTTGGAAATACAGCACTCAAGTTAGTTTAATCAATAAAAGGATGTGGAGTGGGTATGTGAGAAAGAGTTAAACCTATATCACATATATAGCCTTAAAACCACTAGTATGAGCCAGTCGCTATACAACACCTAGGAGAGAAGAACGTGGTCTGGGTTGAAGAAAAAGACGAACCTTATCTCATCCAGGAATCACCATCTCTGGCGAAAGGAGCCAGTTAAAGAGATAGCTCTACTTGGGAGATAGGTCAAGGAAGGAATTTGACCACATAGATTAATAACTAGGCCTGCCTCAGTCACCTAGTTATAGTTAGGATTGGGCAGGGACCACCACTGTGACATAGTGTAATTTGGTGCCTTTGGACCAGTTCTCAGGTAACAAGATACCGGCACGGTCACATAGTGTAATTTGGTGCCTTTGGACCAGTTCTCATGTAACAAGATACCGGCACGGTCACAGTTGTTTCCGTAATCGAAGTGACTGGCAAACGGGTGATCAGCCCGTTGTTGCACCCCATCCATTACCTATCAAATATCTTAACAAGTTAGTCAACCCTCTGCAAGACTCCACTAGTTTATCTATGTGTTTATTCCAGTTTAGCTGTTGGCCCAATTTAATTTCTAGATATCGAGTGGATTGCACTGTAATAATGTTTTGCCCTTGGATATTTATGTCTATGATTTTCTTTTTAAAAATCCTACCTTTACTGAAGATCATTCCCATTGTTTTATTTGAATTCAGCTGAAATCCCCATTTTGTCATCCATTTACATACTTTATTTATTTGCTTTTGTAGACCCTTATATAAATTTGCTGCGTCACCAGCACACTCCTATATGGCAGCGAGACCTGGACGACCTATGCTAAGCAAGAAAGAAGGCTCAATACCTTCCATTTACGGTGTCTATGCCGCATCCTCGGCATTTCGTGGAAAGATAAAGTAGACGGAACACACGTGCTTAGCGAATGAAGCTTGTATAGCAAATTTCATAGTTCTCGTCAGATTTGTGACGAGCTTCTAAATACCTATCTAGTGAATTATCCTAGTCGTGGTGTTACCGTAGTGCTGTGTGAAACGGTGGTACCCAACTTGCCAGCGTTTAGTAGCCTGAGAGACATATTTGTGAGAAGCATAGACATTTCCTATCTTTAACCACGGGTTTTTTTTATTTGTTTCAAGTAACACGGGTCTGACAGTGCATAAGCCATCAGAGAGAGAGACAGTAATAGCAATCCCACTAACGGTTTCTAAAGACTAGAAATATATATTGGGCTTTTGAGCCAGTTCATATTGCTCCACAAATTTAAATGTACATGCTGCCTGGCGGCGAGAATATTACAAGATTAACATTCCGACAGAGATTGTGACTAGTATTGTGGTGACCAAATATAGTACCTGCCTGAAAGAAGACACCGATCTGACATTCCTTAAATCCTAGAATCCAAAGCTAATGACATTGTGCTATGCTAACTTTCGTGCCTGGACAAATTTCATGTGACTTAATCAGACATTCGGAAAAAATTAGAACACCCAAGGAATCGTTTCCCTGAGACAGAGAGTTCAGTACGTCTTTTGGAACTGGGGGTTTCTTGGTCGATGACTGCATTTTTCGGGTCTGTGCGAAGGTCCTAGAATTATTATGTTCCCAGAGGCAGCGAGCAAAGTTGTGAGTATATATGTGTGAGAAAGGCCATGGCTGAATGAATGAGAGTTCACAGGTCAGAGTGTTATTTTACCGGGGTATTATTGTCACCCATTTGCTGTCTTAACTTTTTTTAATCTGCAGGATTTGTTACAAAATGCTAGAGTTTCTTTTTTCTTAGGCTAAATCAGATTTATCCAACTCTGTTCATACATTTACGAGAAATAAGAAACCTCTTAGACTCAACCTTACGTATCTATAACTCTTTGGGCCATCATCTGTTCTCTTAACGGGGCTGTGGGCTAAACCTAGAGTAAGATTCGAACGGGTTATCATCCTTGTAGCATTTTTCTTAAATTGTATGACTATTTGTACCGTATATGTTTTTCCTTGATGTATTTCTTTGGTGTTGTGAGAAGATTTTACATGATAATTAAAATCTCTCTTGAACTTAATAATCGTGTTGGTCAGCTCGTTCAAATACATATAAATTCATTGTTATAGATTCCCACGTCTGTGTGTTTAACTGTCGTCACGTGTATGTGCGTGCCCGTGAGTAGATAGAGATATATTAATATATATATATATATCTGTGTTTAGACTGTCTGACGCCTTTAAAAGCGGTAGTAGAAGATAGGTGAGAGAGAGAAGATTATCTCGATTCTCAAAGACAGCCTCTATATCACATTCTATCATCTCACGTGTGGAAATTCTATTGTTTTTTCACCAGCTCTCACTGTATCTATCACTCATTCCAACCTATTCAGAAGGGACCAACCTAAGTCTTAATACTCCTATCGAAAAATCTACGACAGTGAGTATCCCTTTTCTTGTACAGAGACAGGTGTCTCTCGCCATTCAGGCAGATACTCGCCGATTTCGGAGGTACGCATTAGAGCTGGGTCGGCTCAGGAGCCGCCAATTTCTGGTCGACGACACTCCTTCAAATGTTCTCGCCAGGTCTCGAGTTAATCCAGTCCAATTCCCGGTCGACGAAAAATCCTCAAATGCCGTCGCCCGGGTTTGATCCTGGATCACCCGGTCGCCAGAGCGATGTTGTAACCACTACGCTAGCGCGGCTCCCTATATGGCAATTAAAGCACTTAGAAACTTACGAGAATGAAGTAGACCTGATATAGCAGAGGGGATTTTTCTGGCTACTACATACTTATATTCCAGGGGACGTTCAGTATTAATTGCTTGGATACCTTCACATGTTGGCATAGAGGGAAATGAAAAGGCAGATAAAGAAGCCAAGAAAGATAGATCTGATAAAAATCTAATAAATGTAGGGACGAGTAAATCAGATACTGTTATAGTTATTCCTTCAAAATTTTCTGTTCTAAATGATTCCCAGTCAGTTATTATAATATGTTTTATTAACTAGAAAATTCCCACACCTCCACCTTTTTGAGTTTTCTGGGTCCTATCATTTTGAAAGACAGGATTAAGATTAGTCCCCCGCTTTGAAAATG
>JAMPIV010007100.1:0-23532 GCA_024509875.1 Oreohelix idahoensis
TGTTGTTTGTCACGTGTGGTCCAGCACGTGGGTAGAGAATAGATTTTGACACATGGCCCTTACTTTGATTGCAGAGCTGCGAGTTTCTGTCGTCACAAAGCAGTGTCTATTCAGTTGGTGACTTTACTCGAGTGTATCTGTGCAGTATTTGTGACAGAGACCACCATGATTGCCCGCCAGCACGGAGAGGTGGGACCACCTGATTTCAGCACCAGAGCGACAACTACCAGATGAGTGAGCCTCTGGTCTGCTGGACTTTCACCAACGCCCTTTAGTTACTAAGAACCCCATAAAGATTCCCACCATTTTCTGGACACTGTGTAGTCAATATAGACAGGTGGATGAGGCCCTCCCCAAACAGCACAAACAGTACTCTATCCACCAAAGTAGATAAAACTAGAAAATATTTAATAAAACTAACTAGTATAGTACATATATATGTACACTATTGCATTTATGATATAATATTCGATGCATTTCTTTCATAATCTCTACATCCTTTTAAGTTCTGGTCAACCTAAAAAATTGACACAGAAGCAACATACATGTAAATTTACTTATATCTAAAAATTTTACACTACCCCTGAGGTTAGTTCAGTGTATTTTTAACCTATATTAATATTATTAGTCTTTGTTAATTATCTGTGGGTCTATCCTTTATAAACCTATTACACCACACTACCCTAGATCATAACCCTAGGACAATTTACCGTAGCCACATTCATTAAAAATAAAAATTAAGTGTGCGGTTCGTAGGGTAGCAAGAATGGCCTCTGACCAATTCACCATACATTTTATTCACAGGAGCTTCACAGCTGGCCTCATACAATTTACATACAGTAACATTTACCATTTTTACAACACAACCAAAAAAACAACATATCTCCACTATAAACCCAGTCTTTCATTCTCTGAACCTTCAGTGGTCTAATAATGGCAGCTCACTTGTCGAGCTATCAAAACTTCTAAAGAGAGAGCGTCATTATAGACCTTTGTGAATTTCTGACACACATTTATTCTTATGCTTTATAAACCCGAATTCAATCACTAATATGTTGCTGTAATAGTAACAGACAATTGCTCGAGAATTCTAACGCTCAACTCTCAACGAAAAATAAAAATATAATTTAGAAAATAATGATAATGGCTCGGTTGCTAGGTGCAATTGGTGCACACAATTGCATATGTCATGATTATGATTGTGTCAAATTATTTTATTGCAATAAAACTAAAATATAGTCGTAACTTATTAATTATGACTCTATAACAATTGCATACGATTTTTTTTGCACCTTGAGTTGTGTCCAATGACACGCCCCTCGGGTAAGACTTATACCTTGTTTAATGTCCAACAGGATTAATTACACATCAAAGCACTCCAGGCAAACCCATTTGTTTAACTCTCCTTCACTATCATGTCGAAAGAGGGAAATTGTAACTTTTAAAAAAAATTCGCTGGTTTTGTTACACAAGACGGATGCATCCCTCTCATGATGTGAATTCGATCCCTGCTACATTTCAAGTTGAGTGCAGGAGATCGGATCAGGCTGAATATTTTATATGCTATCTAGAGTTTATCAAAGTCATGAATCTAACCAGGTAATCAGATTACGCTCTTATTATGTCTCTGTTTGTATCCAGATTAAGTGTCTCGCTTTGTAAATATGGTGCTATTGTATGCTAATTGTTTAAGATCACTATTTTTAATTTTTATAGGGGGTAGACGATAGATCCAGAATCAGTTGGGGGGGATAGGGGGACTTTTTTTTAAAATTTGTATTTTCATTCAATAGGCGTTTGCCATGATCATTTTAGACATATCCGACCATTTATCTGAGAGTTTTTACATTTTCTGCCTTTTTTAGTCATAGTTTATCAGTTAGCCACCTTATTTTGCAGTAATTTCCTCTACCTTAACAATCTCACTTATTAAAGAATATTTATCTGGTAACTTAAAGCCAAGTTCATTTCGAATCTGCCCTTCATACCAAGCATGTACCTCATTGTCACAATGGAGGTATCACGAGTACAGCCAAAGACTATATGCATCCCTTCATTTTGAATGTGTTCTAGTCGTTCACATTGTGTAACTGACAGCGTTAGTATTCCCAGCCCATACTCAATGACCGATATGACGAGCTGATGATAAAGAAGAAATAGTAATCTCTGCACCAGATGCGCTGCAGCCATTATTTTCGGGGCTGCCAGACCTGTCCTGCATTTCTACATGATGTGATCAACATGGTGCTAAGATAGCCCTCGATCGAATGTAATTGCAGGGTATGTAAGCTCTTCTTGCCTTTCAATTTTCTGTCCATTAAGAGTAATGAAAGATCTGTTTTCACTATGAAGTTGTTTAAGGAGCACCACATCACGCAGGCCTTGTTGGGATCGACTTTGGAGCCAGTTTCCTCGCACCATTTAAACACCTCCTGTAGTTTCCCATGTGTGCTGTTAACCATTTCTTGTCGGTCAGAGCCAGTTCTGTAAATGAGTATGTCATCAGCAGAAGTCATTGTTCGTCCCAATCCTGCTGGCTGAATGGTGGTTACTTTTGCTGTACAGATATTAAACAGCACCGGTGGAGAATCTGGTGTTGTCCCGGGAAAATGCACATTGGGGCTGATGTCCATGTTCCCAAGCGAAATGCCACTGATCTCTGAGTTAAGGCAGCTGCTATCCATCTTGTTAGCCAAGGGTTAACACCGTAAGACATTACACAGTTCATTAATGTTTCAAAGTTCACACTGTTATAAGAATCATCTAGGTCAATTGCTACAGCGACCGTTTCTCGTTTACCCTGGAACCCCTCGTACACATCATAAGCAAAAGTTCCAGCGTTACCCCATGTTACTTTCATGGGCCTATAGCTTCCGAGAGTATCAGGTAGGATATGTGCATTTTCGAGGTGATTCATTATTTTCCGTGCTACTACGTTTTCTAATATATAGTTTACCGTCGTGACTAGGATTTTTTCCTTTCTTTAACCTTTTCATAGCTGGGATGATTTCTTCTCCTCGTGGAATAATAAATAATAATAAATTCTTTAAGCACCAAACACGGCGCATAAGGCAGAAACCAGTGCTCTCCAGGTTGTACGTTGTGACGCCACTCCTCTTAGCTCTTGCACATTGTTTAATCCCAACGTTCTTCCTTCTCTTATTATTGTTCTTCTGAGTGTTTCTTTTGGTCTTCCTTTTTTCCTCTTACCCTCAGGAACCCAAGTGAGTGCCTGCAATGGTATTCTGTTGTTTTGCATTCGTAGGACATGACCGATATATGACCATCGTCTTTTCCTTATATAGTTGGAGACATATTTCTGCCTAGAGTCTTCTCTTATTTGTCGATTAGTCTTGAATTCTTTCCAACTGATGTTCATGAGTTTTCTAAAACATTTGTTCTCGAATGTATTCAGCTTGTTCTCCAATGATTTTGTTATTTTCCAACTCTCACAGCCGTATGTTAACACTGAGATAACATTTGAATTAAACAGACGAAGCTTGGTATGTATATTCAATGATCGTAATTTCCAAATGTTAGATAATCTATTGAAGGCGCTAGCTGCCAAAGCAATTCTAGTATGAATTTCTCTTGTTGTGTCGCCATCCTGAGTCATTTTACTGCCTAAATAATTGAAACTTTCAACTTTCTGTAGTTTTTCCCCGTTCAGGATGATATTAAAGGTCTCGTTAGAAAAGTTCATAACTTTAGTTTTAGAGGCATTTATTTGGAGACCTATTTTAACCGAAAGATGACACAAATTATTTACTGCTTCTTGGGATTGTCTGGGTGTTGGAATGTCTGTATGTATATCTAGATCATTTTCAGCCTCGGGAACATTCAGCTGTGTCTTTGATTTTACCTCTTGTCGTAAGACAGTATACTCTGTCAGCTTTGCTTTGAAATTTTGTTCCATGCCACAGTTATGTCTCTTTATTTTAGTAAACATCACAATTCTGTATTCATTTATCCTCATTTTCCTATGTGTTCCTTATGGAGCATGGAGTTTCCCCTGCAGCTATCCCATTACAGGGAACCTGCAAGAAACATTCACAAGCTCTTACTGCGGTTTTTTTTCTGTAGCACTTTGTTGAACATGATGAGGTTGCCAGCCTCATATTAGTCGTCTCGAATGACACAATTCTTCATTGCTCAAATAAAAATGATTATATACATGTAATACACAACACAGCACACTCACATCAACACTCACATCAACACTCACATCAACACTCACATCAACACTCACATCAACACTCACATCAACACTCACATCAACACTCACATCAGCACATTCAAGAAAAAACAGATAGGACGAATAAGTATAGCCAGCAGGTAGGTCTGAACATCATCTAAAGAAGACAGAGGTAATGACACTCAATGTGGGCAATCCTGAGCCCATAACAATAAGGAACCAGAAGCTGGAACAGACAGACACATTTACATACCTAGGATGCATATTAACACCAGACAACGGAACAAGCACAGACATCAACAACAGAATGAATAAAGCGAGAACAGCCTTTGCTAGTCTAAACAACATCTGGAAGTTCTCTCAATACATCACAAACACCAAATTAATATTATATGAGAACTGTGTACTTTCTGTGCTTCACTATGTTGTGGAATGCTGGAGACTAACAGAGAAGGAAATGTCGAAATTATCCCGTGTCCACACAACCTGCCTAAGGAAAATTATCCTAATCTTTTGGCCGAATACCATCACGAACCAAGATCTGCTTACTCGGTGCAACCAAGAGGACATGCACACTATCGTAGCTGGCAGACACTGGGCTTGGGTTGGCCTTGTCGTCAGAAGAGACCCTGATGCCATCATAAGAACAGCTATGCTTTGGACCCCTGAAGGAAAGCGAAAGAGAGGTCGACCAAAAGCAACTTGGCGTAGAACTGTGAAGGCCGAGATGCACAGAATGAACCAGAGCTGGGGCACTGCACGAAGGATGGCCGCCGACCGAGCAAAATGGAAGCATTTTATTCCTGCCCTACAAGACGCCACCAGGCGTGATGGCCACTGCCTGCTTTGACAGTAGACGGCTAAGGATCAAAGAAGATGAAGAATATAAAATACATTTTTATCCAAAGCTGCAATCTTAAATGAACTCAAAATTGTCCTGCAATTTTTTTTTCTTTAATATGCATTTATGCATAGATATGGGTTTTTTGGTTTTTTTTTTTTAAACTCGCTAAAGGGCGTGTTAGTTTTCCAATGTTGTGACGCCAGGAATTCTCTCGTGTCAATTTTGAGTCTTTTTCGGATAAATTTTTAAGAGTTTAAGCGGCAACCAGTTCTTTTTGAGTTTCCCTTTATGAGAGAATTAGACATAAAATATATTTTAATTTGTGTTTTTTAATCCCTCACACAACATATTGATAATATTACTTTATTGGACTGGTAAGCACTGTGCTGACTTCCCACATACAGTGTCCTTTGTAGGCCGTGTACATAGTTTGTTCCCTTTGGAAACTGATCCTATATTCTAACATAACAGAGGGAGCACAGACCACCCCATAATTTTTATAGATTTATTAGAAAACAGTAAATTAATTAAATAGTGTCACAATATTTAGGTAGAGTCGCTTTCAACAAACGCCATTTCTAATAATTGGGTGATTTCCCTTCCCACCTGACCAATCGGAATCGCTCAGAATTTATCCCCGGGGAATGTGGGAGCAACGACGCCCATTTGGCAGTAGAAAATAAAGAGCGCAACCTCAAGAGGTCGATATCAGGTTCCAGCTCTACACTATTTTCTTAGTTTGAGAAAATCAAACTTCCAACATTTCTATATAAAAATGTTTATTTTCAAGGACAATTTGAATTGTTGAATATATATATATTTCTTATCTGGCGTAAGTAGTGAGCAATCGTTTAAATTAAGTATTTTGAAAATAGAGCATCCCGACCCTAGTCCGCAAAGCAATAACTAGGTTCTAGTATTTGCGAGGTCAATTTGCAAAAAAAAATGTCCTCTACACCTCTAATCATTGTAGAGATAATGAAAAGTATTTCTTGGTGTTGGAAATGCATGTAACTCAAGGTAAAGCTTATGAACGATAAAAGAAGAAACAAGGACAAAATCAGAGGGAGATGGGTAAATGTCGGTCGAACCTAAAATAAAGACTGATGAACATTAAAAGTGAAAGAAACACGTTGGAATGAGATAGTTTTCGCCATATTGTGACTATTAGAGTAGGTGACCAAAGAGACAAAGGATGCAAAAAAGGGATTTTTGCATAAGATGAAAGCCTTAGATGAGAGTGATAGAATTTTATTATACTTTATAATTGTAAAAAAATGTTTCTGAAGTCCCGACTTTAGTTGAAATTGTAAGTTATCATGAGAGAAGACTAATTAAAAGGTTTTTGTCACGAAATCGAACTGCTGTTGAAAAAGGTGAATTATCTACAGTTTTTTTTTTAGATCTAAGATAAGAAATCAATGCATTTGCAATTAAAATTTTCGCAAAACATCAATCATCCCAAGAGAAGAAATATCAGAACCTGGATAAGCACAATATTTAATAAGGAAAAAATTCTAACATCTTCTGGTTGATTAGGCAGTTAAACATCTGCTCTCAGTAGAAAGTAAACTGAAAATAACTTGACCGATGCCATGATACGCGGCACTGTCTACATGAATTGGGAATATGGTGGCCACGTTACAGTTCCTAAGGAACACCTGCAGCCGGTTACATGACAGAGTAATATTGGGTGCCCGTGACCACTTACACTTAGAGGATAAAGCATGAATAACTAGCTATCATGAGAGCCAAGACTGATTTACTCACAAAATATTTCAACAGCTTCGGTAGTGGAACAACAAACAACACCAAACAACCACAAACGTCATACCCTGTAAAACTACCACCAGACCACAGCAGCCCCAGGAAACAGACATAAATATGGGAAAAAAAAAGGAGGACCAACAATAATAGCGATACGGCAAATTTACTGAAACCCTACCAGAAAAATGAACAACTACGTCGAAAATTCAACACTAGGTTAGATCCACTTTTTCAGCCGTGTACGTTGGAAACAAGAAAAAAATTCAGAAGAAGGATGACCGACATGGAAACATTTGCGTCACTAAGCATAGGCAACAACGGATGAAGAGAAAAAAGAAAATCGCTCTGTTTTAGTTTCTGAATTCGTACGTGACTCGATTTTTTTTAAGAAGGAGGTCCCAGCAGTACCCCACAGAAAACCTACGAGTCCCCTAAAAAAAGTAGCTCACCCAAAGATATGGCGGGAAATCATAGACTCTATAAATGCATGCTTGGTCAGTCCGCTAGTAAGCATGAAACAGGAAAGAGAATGAATCGTGTACAGACTTTTTGGAGATCGATTCACTCAATATGGGCAGAAGAGCATTTTGCGGGAGAAATAACCCTGACCACAACCTGATGGTAGAAATACAGTTTAGTGGGGATATATTTGTCCGATGGCCTAAGAGCAGGAAAAATATCATAAGGCATCTGATTAGAAAAGGACACCAAGTACTATTTGTGCTGAAAGACCATCCAAGCAGCAATACAGGAGGAAAAAAATCTTCTCCGAAGGTTCCAACAAAAGAGCAGGTTAGGGTAACACCGACCAGAATATAGGTGACTATGATTGATCCATGAGCCCTATGGAGTTGACCAAACCCAGATGCAATGGACTCGCCCACGGACAACGAGATGATAGGCCCCGCAATTAATAGAGCCCCGCCACACAGAAGGCAAAACCGACGTCAATCAAGTGTCAAATACAAACGGTTTGCTTGTTACATGAGCGGTGTAGGCTCGGACATAGTGTGTACGAAGTCCTGTAGGAGCAAATTACATTCATTTGCACCATTTCAGAAGATGAGGTAAATAACAACCGCAACAACCCGCACCACCCCCACGTGGATTACTCCAGAAATCAGTATACCAAGGCCGCACCACAACCCCTCAAACAACTGCGTCAGGGACAAACCCGGTGCCCAGCGAGCCCACGAACTACAACAGGACCGTTAGTGAGGGCAACTAATCACAGAGAAACTGATGACCCCAAGACATAGGAAACACAGACACAGATGACGAGAAAAGAGTCAAGTTGTGCCCATCCAGTAAAAATATCAATATGAAGAAATGTATGCCATATGATGGAACTAAAATACTAGCCGGACCCCAGTTCCTGGCATCCATGTCAATACAGACCGTTCCCAACAAGTATTGGTGCACTGGTAAAAAAAATACATGGAGCATCCATCATGCCATAATTAGGTTCCGAGCTGTGTCCAAGAGGAGTCCCAACACTTAATACGACATTTTACATACCGTCCCAAAACACACCTAGCTTCAGTTCACTGGACAAAGGACTAAAATCAAGTTGGGACAAGCATAGGCATCAATTTTCCTTAGGCTGAGACACAAGAATTTGAACACCCATTTGGTCAGTACCTAAATGAAACTTTCCTAGAGAATCCATAATCCTAGGGCGAGATAGATTTTTTTAACAAAACACAAAGTTCGAAATATACTATGAACCTCCACAAAATCATAAGTCAACAATACGAAAACATAGATCTCCAGGACGATATCCACATAGCGTCACTTTAGTAAGGATTACAGCTCCCATAACGGTGGCTCCAAACTCCCTGGTATCGTCATAGCAAAAGGCAGAGTAAAAAAATTCTGATACAATAACACCAGGGCAATCAATTCAAGTACAGCCCCTAGCAGAAGAAAGCATTATTGATGACCCATTGTTGCAAATTACAGAGGGAATCGCTGAAGTCTCGAAGTCCAGAGATTTCCCCATCATGATATTGAATATGTCAGGAAAAACTACCACTATAAAAAGAGGCACAGTTGTAGCGCAAGTGGATACGTCAACAATAAGACAAACCAAAACCAATAGAGACCATCCACAAAATTGTTCTCAACCACTCCCACTGGACAATAATGCACGAAATCGCAGTACAAATAAGCAGAGTACAGGGAAAGAAAACAGTTATAAGGCGGAAACAGGCAGTGACATCCGTCACAGTCGTGGTACACCACAGCATACCCTTCCCAGATGGCAGAAACGAGCAAGTCCATACATAAGTAGAGAAAGGCCACAGTATGAAAATGACTATAATTACTCATTCTTGCGCCCCAGCACACCAAGAGAAAAGATGAAGTGCTGTATATCACAGAGTAACAGAGAAACAGAAATTGTCTTGCCAGGAGAATATCCAAAGCGACAAGACAGTGATACATGCCCCATGGAGTATCAATATAACTCAAAAACAGGTGGATATGATAAAGTCCCAAAACCAATTGAAATTTCCGAAGAAAAGGAAGAATTCTTATATGACTATACCACAGGAGGATACTATAGCAGCAAAGTTGGAAACAGAAAGAATGAAAAATTTTCGCCCAGGGAAGAAGACAGCCCTATAGCACAAACAGAAGGAATACAGTAACGTACGCGGATAAGCGCAGTTACGACAGAAATAATCAGAAAAAATGGCACAACAACGACTACCCCAGAAATATAATAAGAAATGAATATACAGTAAATGCAGTGACAAATGGAAATGCACACAGTACATGGCAGAGGAGACAGTACCAAGCACAGCCCAATGAACGGCAAAGAACTACGCAAAAGAAAGCCACATACCAGGAGCAGAGATTTTCACAAGATGCAAGAAAAATGTCCCAAAATTATGGGAATGAAACGGAGGCATCAAGACAGACCAGAGATATCATAGCAGATCATAAATACAGAGAGAGAATAGCTCAGTTACTTGCAACCCTGAATGCCACAGAAGATAATAAGCAATGTTTGAAAACGTTTGTAGAAAAGCACCAAGATGTATTCGCACTCAATGACATGGAATTAGGCAGAACTAACACTGTCACAATGGACATTCAAACAACCACAGAGGAGCCAATACATATGAAACCCTAGCATGCGCCCTTGAGAAATAGAGGACTCGTGGAAAGGTCTATAAATGAAATGCTACAGGCAGGAATCATCGAAAGATCCCGTTCCCAATGGTCCTCACCCATAGTGATCGTAACAAAGAAAGACGGCTCCAGTCGCTTTTGCTGCGACTACCGTGCCCTTAACAAAATCACAAAAGTCATTTCCTACCCCCTCCCCAGGATAGACGATCTACTTGCGACGTTAGGAAAGTCTACATACTTTACCACACTTTATGCAAGGTCAGGCTTTTGGTGCATCCCCATGACACCTGAGGCAAAACAGAAATCCACATTCTGTTCACATATGGGAAGTTTTTTTTGGAATGTTATGCCATTTGGTCTAAAAGGATCTCCAGCAACATATATGTCACTCATGGATGAAGTGTTAAAGGGTCTACATCCATTTGCCCTGGCATACATAGACGATATCCTGATACATACCGCAGGCACGATGGAAGACCACCTCCGCAAGGTTGAAACAGTGTTGATAGACTCAGGCATCACCAAATAAAGTTAAAACTGTCGAAGTGTGAGTCGCATACTAAAAACATAAACAAAATATTTAGGCGTTGTTCGTCAATAGAAACGCAATGGCCGTCAGACCTGAATGAAGCGATAACGTCCACAAGCCATAAGAGAAATGCCTAGCTCCAAAGACGGTAGAGACAAACACGCTCATCTGATTTGTGTACAATAGTTCGTAACTAATTAAGACGCACATCATCAATTTTCTCCAGAGCAGCAGAGCCTTATGATAGAGCCCTTTCCCGCAATGTATGCACGCTTTCTAAATGACGACAGAAGACTGCCAGAAATGACTACCGTTGATTATCTAAAAATGCCCTAACCCACCATCCCACTGCATGTCACCTTCCAAATATTGTAAGTCAGCCCACTGAGATATTATAACGCCTATGCCTCAGAATAACGCACTTGCTGCTTGTTTGGGTCCAAACCTGTAACCGTGGAAAATGATGAAACAACCCATCCTACCAAACGATTCCAAATGAAAAAACCCCATTGCATACCTATCCCCCCCACCACCGCAATGGTCCAAAGTCACAAATAACGGGGAGCGGCGGGGGGGCGAGGGGGGGGGGGGGGGGGGGGGGAGAGACCACCACTGAGATAGAAGGGTCATATGCTATGATTCACGTATGCAAGGTACAAAAGGATTTTAGACTTTGTACGTCAGAGGAACTAAACTCATTTAATAAGAACTATAGATCATCAACCTTTTTGGTTACTAGCTCACCAAAACACAAGTAACACCAAAGAAGTTTACAGACATGGGCAATGAAATTTTACAGTCCATCGAACACACCACTAATAGAACATATCCCAGGCGAAATGAACACCTGTGGGCAACCTCATATCCAGGATTAAATATGTAATGATGGAAACTGAAGTGAAAACAAAAATAGAGTCAAAAATGGTATGGCACATCCTCGATAGAGATTGACGATAATGCAAAGTAAATTAATGAAATTACTTCATCAAGTCGTCAAGAAGTACCTCAGATATCCCGCCACTCAATAGTAGACAGAAGAAAGTCCAATATATTTGTTTGACATGTAAGTATAACAAGCAAAGATGGCTCAAAATTAGTCAAGCTCTGCTCACATACGTGAGAAGAAAACCCAACAAAAAGTAAAGATATTTACAGTATACACCCAACGAGATTGTAAATTCTATACTGATATCAGATCAGTAAACAAGAAAAGGGACACCTAAGAAAAGTCATTCCAGCACATCTAGTGCCCAGATAATTCTCAATTGGCAACCGTTTACATGATTAAACAGACGGTGCACATGACGATAGACGAACAAAACTCAAGTTTGATGTCAATAAAGAAAAAGAGTATTATTGGCAAACTTTTCTAAAAGGAGAACAATTAACGAGAATAAGTGAAAGCGTCACTCTAGTAGACGACAATGTATATATGGAGGAGAATACGAATAGAAGCCAGCATCTGTAATTACCCCTTCAAAGAAATTCAAAGCCCTCCCATTTAGCGCCCATGCAAAACTAGGTGAGACATTGACTAAGTCAAGTTCCATACCCACTATCGACACCAAATCAGAACTCATACTAAGATACGATCCAGCAGCATCTAGTTTGAGCGCAATAACTCTGTTATAGGACCAGAAAGTTTACGCCACGTCAGTTAGAAAGGCCAAAGTCGCAATTCCCAATCCACGCAAAATATTTTTTACACAGAATTCATTCCCAAGCATTGGTGCTAGTCCACAACGAATTACCCCGCCCCATTTCAGACAACCGTAAAATACAGTTTAATTAGGTAAACCCCATTTAGCAGCGCACCTTGTTCACCCAAAGACAATGAAGTATGTGAGGCATACTAACGAATCCTCTTATTAGTGCCCCAAAATTATGTCATATGGCAAAAATGAACGAGCAATCACTCCCACCCGACGATGACATTGAGTTGAGCCAAATAATATAACACGGTGCACCACCAATTACTGTGTGTGAGAAAAAAAAAACCCGCTATACATTAACCAAGTCTCTTGAAGCCAGCCGAAGAGTAAAACGAGAACCGATACCACAGTAATTTCACCGCTTTCACCATGCTAAA
Source organism: Oreohelix idahoensis (assembly GCA_024509875.1). Taxonomy (NCBI): domain Eukaryota; kingdom Metazoa; phylum Mollusca; class Gastropoda; order Stylommatophora; family Oreohelicidae; genus Oreohelix; species Oreohelix idahoensis. The sequence continues at coordinate 12,563 of JAMPIV010007100.1, forward strand.
GCGGGAGATAGCACCAGAACTTTTATCCGGTAGACAACTCTACTTCGCCCCGCCCCCCCCCATAAACAAGAGAAGAATACAATGGAGAAGACCCCATCCGAAGATAATCCCTTGTGCAAGGAAAATGTATAAAGCTCACTCATATTGCACAAACGAAATACACATAATCTTTTCACAGAAAACAGAAAACAACATGATAATATCACCATAGCTTCCCATACATGATCGAATATTGAGACAGATAATACTAAACAAGAACACATGTACGACAGTTTTGCAAAAAATTCCGCGAAATGACCTGATGGTTAGAATGATTGACAAAATTCTATGATAACAACCTAAACGGCCTGTAAACATCAATTATTTTGGAATGTAAGAAGGAAACAACACCAAACTAAAGGCTCAACGTATATAACCATAATAAAAATTGATAATCACAACTGCCCATTCCGCCGTCTGACGACGAAAGATACAAATGATCACCAGTCAAAAGAAGTCCCTACCCTAAAGTATATAATAGATCCAGCAAGCAAACCGAATTCGTCTGTCATAATCTATAGTCAGAGACGATACATACCCCGTGAAATTTTTAGGCTGCAATACAGACCACATACCCGAGGACTCACCCACATTGGACTTTTAATAGAAATACCCACTCGAGCAAAGACTAACAATCGAGACCTTCGTGTACCGAAAGTCAAGAATAAGATCCCCCACCTACTTTGAATTACGCTGTAATCGTGACTACAAGACAGAGACCTGCGCATTAGAAATGAAGGAAATAATGCCCTCATGACGTCACACGATGACAACAACGGAAAACAACTTATATCCACACCCCACTCAAACTTACTCCCCACGGTGATAAATCGTCAGCTGATACCTATCACAATTTACACCCCAAAGTTCAGGCAGTTCTAGATTTTTAAAACACTAGTGAAAACCAAACACTGCTATATACCACAAGAACAAGATTGCTCGTTCAAAACAATCAGATCCTGAAGAAACTATACCCAAGCAGATTGTTGAACCATATACCAGCGATCTTTATGGAGACGAAACCAACAGAATGGGGAAGAGAAGACAGTGTCAAATACAGCTTTGTCAGACCCCAACGAACATAATGACAGAAAAAATGGTAGAATTATACCAACAAGAAACAGACATTGATACAGCTAGTTTTATTGAAAAACCAGTTGATAGCGGATAGTACATTATTTTTGTACCAGTCAGTGTACCAGTCAGCTCCAGCGTCAAACGCGCCTATAAAACAGAATCTGATGACTCCATCCCTAGCAACAAAATTCCGCGTATACAGCACAACTATATCAGACGAAAGATTCTGAAGAGAACTGCTATCATGGTTTTCCAAAACCAAGCCGAGAAGTTTTAGCCCCTCATCAAACTAGTAAAAAGGGGGGGTGCAAATTGGCCCCTATTGTAAAAGATGAGGTTTAACGATTACCAACAGAAACCCAGGTCAGAAGTTTAACAAAATCAAGGCGAAACATACAAATAACCTGCCCTCAAAAATTAATTTATGTCCAGCCATAACAAACCCCATACCACAGTGGGAATGAAACCAATCAACCGTGGGTTGTGGGTTAATGATTTAAGCCATGGACCCCGGATTCGGAGGATGGTCCTAGATATTTATATTTGGATAGGAGAATGACTTAGGTTGGTCACTTCTCATTAGGGTTAATCAGTATCTTTTTCACTTTTTTCCAGTGAAGCACCCTCGGACATTGCAAGCGGTTAGAGACATCGGCAGAGTGAAGAACTCTCAAAATGCTTGGGGGCTGAAAACATTCGAGGGACCCTTCTCGAGTCTTCAATGTACCCCATGTCCTTTTCGACAGATTAATAGGTCAGGGACAGTCTATTTGTGCAGATCTTCTCTTATTTTAACGAATGCGTACATCATGAATTCTCTATCTCAACCCTAACCCGTTCATGAGTTTGAGGTGTGGGGGGGGGGGGGGGGGGACATTTGGACTCGAAGTAAACCACACAGACGTGGGTCTATCCAATGAATATGGCGGGGTTATTTTCAACGAGCTTCACAAGCAACTGCGTAGTTTCAACCAGGGGGTTCTGCCGCATTATCATCAAAAAAAAAAATTCTATCAGACACCAAAGGACATGTTCAAGGAGAATGTATTTCATATAGTTCGGTGTTCTCAAAAATAATGCTATTGGAAGGACTGATAGGCTGCCGAGCAATTCTATAGGTTAGGGAGTCCGTTGACAGTGAAACATGCCTGAGTCCCAATTTCGACGTTTCCCTAACCTAAAATTGGTTAGGTTGACTTTTTAGGGGGGGGGTGCATAGTTTTTTTTCTTTCTTTCTCGTAAATGTATAGACAAAGGTTTTGTGACTTTAGCTAAATAGTTCAACTGCGGCAAGTTTTTATTTATTTGGTATAACAATTTATGCTCGAGAGATTACAAAAAATTTTTTGCTTGATATGCAATCTGTCAGGGGGGTGATAACTACACCATAGCTACAAACAACTCTGGGAATAATCTATTCAGGTCAGCCAAATTGCTCACACATTATGTCCCATAATTTTGATCTTCACAGGAAAACTGATTCTAGGTTACTTTTCCCAGATCCCATATCAATGCAGTCATGGCAGCTGGAAGGCCCCATCCAAAATCAGTCTGAAAACTCTTGATTTTTCTTAATATTGATCGATTCCATCACCTAACCCATTTTAGTGGGGACCCCGAGATTTTTTAAAGGTGTTAACACTTCAATATCATAGATACGTTTGCCCATTATAACATTATTTTGGTTGGAAAACATAGGATTGTTAAGGAACTTCAGAATCATGGGCTTATGTCACCAATATCTCAGGCTTTTTTCTATATTATTTAGGGGGGGGGGGGTTCCCATCCCATAGGGTGGTTCTTGTATTACCTTCTCCATTCTGAGGATAAGGTCTTAATTCTTTTCTGATTTTCGAGTAGGCAGATCAATATCAACATTCAAAATTTTAGGCCTTCAAACAGAGGTTGGCTCCCTCCAATCGATATGGTCATGATTTTAAAGTCTTTCTAGATAGAAAAAAAGCCTCCTGTCATAATAATGGTTTCACTACTGATAATATGAAGATAAAGTCAGCAGTGTTACTTGACAGAGGATACATCCCTTGGCGGAACTTCCTAGGAACATTGTTGTTGTTGATGTTCTTCCTCCAATGTCATTGCTTGCAAAAACAGGTGGTATGCTGCATTTTGTCGTCCTTGGTATAAGTTCTTCAATGATATCCAATGATGTTAAGATATCAAAAATGAATATTCCTCCCCCTCATTACTTGCCCATAAGCCTTCATGCCAGACTCGAGTCGATAGGCTTTTGTGAAATCGATGAAGTTATGGTATAAAGCCGTGTTGATGATTATTGAGTGTTGAGATGTTATTTCGATAAGTATCTAATATTGAAAAGATGTTGTTCTGAGGTACTTCTTTTTTGGTCTAAAGCCAGCCTGTTCCTCTGACAAGATTTTTCTTCTGATTTCTGTTTTATATCATGTGAGTTCAAAAGTATCCCTTAACATCCCCTTACTTGGAAGACTAATAAGGCTAATGTGGGTGTATTTCTTGGTCAGTATCTTGCACATTTTTAGATTTCCCTTTCTTTGGAAGCCCGGTATTACAAATGACTGCGTCCATTATCTTTTGGCCATATTATTTTGTACTCCATCATCTTACTGAGCAAATTTGTTGTCATGATTTTTACTAATATCTGGTCCTTCCCCCCCCCACCATATTTCAGAGATGCGCTGTGTGATGGTGAGATATTATCCACACCGGATATGACTTCCCTCCTTCCATCTGAACATATAGCCTCTTCACACTTCTTATCCCGTAATTCTGCTGCATTACCGATTCCCTGTTTTCTGCACTTAATGTATTTGTTTAATATGCCTAAGGTCCCAAGTGTCAAGTTAACAGTTTATAGATATGCCTTTAACAATATTCTGTCCACCTTCTCATTGACAGCTGTTTTTTTTCATTGACAGGAGCCCCATTGCTTCATCTTCTATCTTAGCTACGTTACCTCTGGGCTGTTGTGGGGTTTGATAGTCTTCTTGACAATGTGTCAAAATACTGCCTCTGCTGTTACATTTTATTAGCCCCGTATTAAATGGGACTGTGCATTGATCATCTACCATTTTCTTTGGACGGCCTGTTTTGCCATTTTCTTTCTATAACTTTTTATTCACCATAACTGCTATTGCCATATGCTGCTTTCAGGAACCTCTTTCTTGAAACCTTTTTCATGACTCGCCGTGTAACTCACAATAAGGCAGAAATGTCATCTTAACCCATGGGGTAGTTGATCTATTGGGGGTCTTACGTCTTTTGCACCTCAGGTGGAATGCTCGTGTCAATCTTGCTGGATATTCATAATGAGCCAAGTGGTTTCGTGCTCAGTGGTCGAGGTTGATATCATCCTCAAAAGGTTCTAGAGCTTCGAGAATTTTCCTCCAACAGCCTATGCCTCAAAGATTCCCGCGTATTTGTCTGGAATCGTTTTGGCAAATTTGGCTAAAGTGTTGCATGATAACTGAGAACAATCAAGTTTTGATTATAGTTCTTTTTGAGAAAAAAGTAATTACCTGCCTCAAAACAGTAAACAGATCGTTCCCGCCATACAAAACTCCTAAACCACAGTGTCACCGCAATCAGGAAAAGTTCCTAAGTCACCTTGGCTTTAATTAATGTCCTAGAACTTGAATCCCAACAATCACAAGAATTAAAATCAATTTATTTGCAAATCTCAGTGTCGTCCGCCATAACACCACCCGTTCATCCACTTGCTACCTCAGTATGATCCTCGCCTAAGCAGTCGGGACATTGGCAAGAGTTTAGGAGATGCATGAGCAAATTTCTTCAAAGAACTAGTCCGTCGAAGCTGTTCTGAGAAAACACGCCCCAGGTGTCTTCATGTGTACATGCCATCCCAATGTTACGGTCATACGCAAATGTGCACCTAATTTTAGCAAACCAATGTACTAATTTCGCCCATGTACCTTTATTTTCAGAATTTACATGACAGTTTCAAATGACTTGCTTATTTACAGACTAAGATGTCAAAAGCCAAACTGAGAAACTGTTATTTTTGTTCCAGCCATAACCTTAGAAGTAACTGAATGCCAGAAAAGATCAAGACCAGCCCACGGAGGATATTCTAGTTAGACATTTTATATTGGATTGTGAAATAAAGATGACAAAACCATTGATACACACGGTGTTCGTTGTTTTACAGACACCCTTATTAGAGTACATGGACAGTTTCTTAATTATTTAGAAATGTTACACAACTTTACCTATAACACATGTGTCACACTATTCTGTTGTAACATTGATCCTCTCCTCACTTTTGAAACTGATTCATATTCCACGCTTCATTTCACCAGACTTCTTGTCCTTGCAGATCCAAGAGTCCTGTGACTTATTTCGTGGATCTTAGTGCATTTTCAATGCAGAGACACCTTACACCAGTAATGTTTTTCTTACCCCATACTAATATTTCTTTTGATCATATATTAATGCTAAACTCCTTTATATCTATCACCGTTGTATCATTATACTCTGTCCTAAGTATGACAATCTCTTAACAACACATAAAATGTCATACCCAAAACTAGTATTGCATGTTATGTCTATTTTTTCCATATGAATATATTTAATTTTTCAAATGTTATATTATTATTTATACCCAGATGTATATTAGATACTGTGGCAAAATTTTAACACAGTTCTCTAAAGCACAGATTCCCATTAATACCAACCTTGAATCACTATAAGATAAGAAATTTTCCTTCACTCGCACTGTTTACAACTCTACCTTTAAAAACTTACTATTTTTCTCCTTTCCACTATTATTGAGACGACATTCTAGACTTGTGGATTTGTTTTTCAATAGCCCAACTCATGAATTCACGTTTCCTTTGGAATTACAATCATGTTTGTAATTCAGGAGATCTTTGATTTGTACCCTTTCCTCGGTCAACTTCAGTTATTGACAACCTTATTACACTGTCTACCAATATTCTTCATCTATTCTTACCTACAACTCTATTACTTGCCAGGCCCTATTCTGGTTAGAATTTGACTATTAGGGTTATATTGACCGAGTATATCTCTAGTGTTTGTGAATTGATTTTATCATTCCTTCAGTAATTGTAGATACTAAACAGAAAAGATCATATTGACCAAAGAAAAAAAGAAAAAGAAAAAATAAATGGAGAAAAGAAAATCAAAAAGAAAAAAGAAATGAAAGAGAAAAAGGACAATGAAAAGAGACAAAAATGTAAAAGAAAACGATTGAGAGAAGAGAAAACAGTCGGAATGTTTTTTTATAGATGTGCTATATGTTTATATGCCACCCTCACACATTTTGATGATGATGATAAGCCAATATTGTAAAACATCTGACTGCCCTGAGGTTAGCGCAGACATAAAAATAAAAGAGAAGAACAGATAAATAAAGTCAACCCTTACTGAGTACCATGCATACACCCCACCAGCTTGATCCCTGATACTCGAACAGCATTATGTTTGGTTTGATACTGCCTTATCGACAAGTGACCCCAATGACATTTTGCGCATGCTGATTTTCTGGCAAATGAAGACAATCCTTGAGGGAGCATTTAGTAAAACTGACTATACACCCAGATTGAACATAATTGGCGACCTATTTGTTGATGAATGAGCCTTTGCCCATTGTATAAAGAAATAGCATTTGCAACATGGCTGGATCCTAGGCAAATGAAATAGCCCGTTGTACAGCCATTTGTTATAATGCTGAACCCACATTGAATACAGCATGTATCACCGGGTGAATAACCACTAATGACCACCATGAGGGATTGGAAGAAAGCAACACTAACTGGTTATGTATGTTGAAGATGCCATTTTATATTAAGGTGGAAAACTTTTATGTTTGTCATCAGCTGAGATTTATTAGTAATGTCTATGCACAAAAGTCCCCCACATTAACATTGGATGTAGCAAAAATCTTAGAATTCTTTCGTATACGAGATAAGACAAGGAGATAATGGAAAATTTTATGATTACCATTGACCATGGAACAAAATCAGAGCAGATGATTGTTGCAGCACATGAGACGCATTTAGAAGTCATTATGAAAAGATATATCAATAGACAAGAGACAAATAGATTATGATAATCCCCATGGAACCACAGGTACTGACACAAAATTGTGAGATTAAATAATGAAAAAAAAAATAATGACTGAATCATTACTTACTACGCCCAGAGGTAAAGGAAAAAAGAGAATACATCCGCATTTTCGGACAAATATCTCTTGATTTTTTGCTCATTTGCCTTTGTACTATGAACACTTGTTGTTATAAAGCAACAATGGACTATTTCCTGATCCACGAAATTACAAATGTTTGTAAGATAGTTTGAAATAAATATGAGTCGATTTAATATACTCAAAACATACCCAGAAATTACAGGAGAGAACAAAAAATAATACTTGATGAAAATTTGGAACGTAACTGTAGATTTTGGCTCACCCCGATGATATTTTGATAAAAAAATAATGTTATTCCCAAGACAGACATGTCACAGTTATGATCATGGAGATATTAGTGGACATGAAGAAAAGAAATACCTAGATTGTAAATGCAGCAAACTTTGTCCAACGACACCCATGAATCGACCCCCGCCCCACACTTAAGATATAACTGAAACGGTACGGGATTTTTGGTAATTATAAAGTAACCTATAAGTTCACGCCACTGGCCTGTAGATCAGCGGATGTTATCAGGCGACCAACATACTCGTGACAACTCTTCATACCAGCGAAGGCAGAGTTGGTGTGAAATCCTTAAAGATTATGTACAAAAGTATTAACCTCATATTGCCGATAAAATATGAAAGTTTATATATTGATGTTTAACAAATGGATTAAGCTCCTATTGTTTTTTTGATAAATATATTTGTTAGATTCATACATAAGAAAGTCAATACTGATGAATTCCCAGTAGCTGTAATACACAAGATGCTAGGAAGAGATCCACACCTATAAAATTTTTGTAGCCCCACCACATTTATATAGGAGAATATGGGATTTATAAAAAATAAAAATAAGGAAATACAAAAAGGTAAAACAAGGATAAACAAGTGATAACAGATACATAATTTGTCCAAGGATACAGAGTTATTTCAAAAAAAATGAACAAGTACAAAGTAATGAATTTTTAATCTGTTTTATTTGGTACTTGTAAATGCTGTATCAGAATAAATTGTTACATTGAGGTTTTGAAATGATTATGTACAGATCTGAAATTGTTTTTCCCATAGGCAATAATAAATTAACAAAAGAAAGCCATGATAGTTGATCACGCACGGATAAATTAACTTACATATACAATTGGATCGTCCATTTTGCAAAAGATGAATGTGAATATATATGAAGAAAAAAAACGGGAATACTTTCACTACTGCTATACATGAGTGCTTACTCAATAATAAGTTATGGACCAAAACTTAATTAGAACACCAGGAGTGAGAAAATAACAAAAAGTTTTTGAACCACTCGGAGGACATCATAGTATAGAATTAGTTTTCCCCCACAAAGTTCCAATACATGTGTCACCTATATGTTTGGAATAACATGCATGGTGGAAAAATGATAATGAAATAAGGATAATTTAAGTTGGTACATGTTCCCAATGTTTCCACTCCCATATTTTTTGAGTTGATGACTTAATTGAATATTTGTTGTTGGTGTCAGGGTTGCCGAATTTAAAAATGTGATGAAAAATGCTAGAGTTTAAAATTTTTTTTTTTTTTTTTGACTTTGGATGTCCGATCCTAAGTTTTTTTATAGAAGAAAGTTGATCTCACAAGATATAGGAACCAACATTTAGGAATTAGTTTTAAATTTTTTGTCGAATTTAATTTTTTAGACTCTAGAAAATTTTTTTTTAACTTTAAATTTTTTCTGAACCATTTTTTTGAACTTAAAAATTTTTGGGATAAAATTTTTGTAAGATTTGATAGTACTCAAATGTCCTCCCTAGACGGATCCTTTGCAGGGCCCCGGGATCTGTATTTAACCGCGTAGTACCGTGAGTCTTCAGAAACTTACATACTATATTAACATATAATATAAATTTATTATAGAAACAAGAAGATAAAAAATCTTGATGCAGATGTTTAATTCTATGCCATTAGCGTTCTAAACGCAACGCATTTATTTAGGCTCAGCTTGCGCTTGTAATAGTTTGCTTGGTCACGTGATTTCAACCAATGGTTTTAGGCTCAGTCCTTCTTTTCCCCGAATTAACACGAGAACAGGCCATTCTTTTTGGGATTGTCATGAATTTAAGCGGTCCGAGTGAGAAGACATAAATTCTTCTTGCTCAGTGATATTCTAATAGGAGGTAGATTTGTCCTTTCGCACAATTTATGCAACTAGTGTAACTTCGAAATGGTAAGAATGTGTTTATGTTTTGTGAATTCACGAGAACCGTAATAGTGCATAAGATATTGCATGCAATAACTGAGTTTAGAGCCCACAGTCATAACTGAAAACAGAGCCTAACGCTCGAAAACTGGGTAGAAAGAATATGTAGAACCCAGGCATCATGATTGAACCATTACCAAGGATGAAGGTCCCTTAAGGCTGAGACAGAACTCAAACCTAAGTGAATACTAAAGAATAAGAGAAATTTGGCGACATCATTGAAATGCAAGAGTAGAAAGAAAAGACAGTCGGTGAAATCTAGACCACATTAACAAATAAACGAAGGAACACTAGAAGGATAGACGTGTGTGAGCCACAACGCCATTTTTTTTGCAAGTTGAAAAGATCACGAGATGCATGAGGAATATAGCATCAGAAATAAAATAATGCATTGACTTTTTATGCTTGTTTTATTAAATGTCAACATCTATTATGCTAATTTTGGTGTGGTTACCATTTGACTTAACCCAGTTCTTATTGAAAATTGAATAAACATTTGTTTCATTTGAACGACAAATGGCTGTATTGACGAATCATATGTTGCAGTTGTCCATCATACAATTTATTAAGGTGATCATACCAAAAAAAAAGGAACCAAAAAAAGCCTAATCGCTGCAAGGTGCAAACACAAATAAAAAAACCATCTGCTCTAAAAATAAAACATCATAGAGGATTAACCCGAACCTGGTTAAATCCTGTAAGACTGTAGAGAGCAGTCATCCACCTCTAGCAGGCTAGCTTAGTCAACAAAATCTCAATAACTCGAATTTGAGAACAGCAAACCCCACTACCCTACCCCGGCCACATAATCTACATCTGTTGTTTGCTGCGTTGCCGTTATATTCTTGTTTATGGTAGTTATTTCCCCCATCATCTAGCATCCTATTTTGTTGGAATTTATGATGTTAATTTTCCTGTTGCGATTGGTCGTGATATCTGTAGACTGTCAAATAGATCATCTTCCATATAGTACTAGGTTGTGCGTTTTCGCGAAGAGGTCTGGCACAATATTTTGGAATACCCGGGAAATGTATTCAATTTTTTGTATCATGTGATTGTAGGTTTCATAGACCAGTTCTTGTGTAACTTTTTTTTTGGCTGCTCCTGCTCCTTAGAAGCCAATTCACTATTGGTTGATGGTCTGTTTGCTGATAGTGAGTTTAAGTACCTCTGATATGAAAAGTCAATATTTTGTAACTCGCGTATAATGTATATGCAAACGCTTTCCTTCGCCGTTAGGTCGAACCATCTTTTTCTGAGTTTTTAGAAGATAGAGCTTGTGACACGAATGCTAGAAGGCATTTCATCTAGGAGGTATTTTCTTGGTATAATTGGGTGTCCTCGATATCTCGTTCCCAGAGTTGGACTAAGCAAGCGCCTATATGCAGTAGTACACTGAAGCATCTGTATACAAGATCGATTGGACGAGATATATCCGGATGTGCAGGCA
>JAMPIV010007101.1:0-23522 GCA_024509875.1 Oreohelix idahoensis
GTGGCGGCCTTTCAACAAATCCATTTAATGCCCCAGTATAAGAAATAAAAACACACTTATCCTGCCATAAAAATCCAGGGTTTTAGGAAAAATCAACGTCCAGGCACAAAACCAAGTGAACGAATTACTAAAGGACTACAAATAATTAGATAAGAGTTCGAACCCACGAACACGTAGACGAATTTACCGTCACTATTGACTGTCCGATAGCTCACATAACGGGTGCAACGTTTTTCGTGCAAAAAAGTATTTGTCTACAGGACGACACACAATCCTGCCAATAAAATGACCAGGTAGCTGCATAGCGCGTGTAACGTAACATGCTACAATAATATTACCGGGCACGCCATCCCAAATCTATCCCTTGAAACATGTCCTTTCTCACTCCACGACGTTAGACAAACCTCTCCCGTCCATTAAGATCTAGGTGTTGATTTCCCAAGATCTTTACTTCGGTGGAAAGAATACCCCCAATGATTTCCAAAGATCTTTACTTCGGTTTCGGCGAATTGCAGAGGTTGTCCTTTAATCACCCACAATGCAGTCTGTTATGCTTCAGCTCAGAAGCTTTTTTTCTGACTCCGATAAGTAGCCCTTCAGACACAGTATTACGGATCTGAGCTGATCACCTTCGCAAGTCTGCTCACGAGCAGGTCAGCTTTTCTTGTCTTAGTTAATGCCTGTGGTGTCGACAAGCGTGTGTTAGTACTTTTGTTTAGTTTTTTAAATATGTTTTTAATTTAAATTTTTGTTCAAAATCTTATTTGTAAGAATGGCTTCTTTGTTAAAGATAAACAAGCACAACGAACGTTTTACTCGTTTGTGCTCTCTCGTTTTCTACAAACACAAATATTGACACTCCTAACTTTCAGAAGACCGACATATCTTAGATCCAAGTCCTGAACACTACATACAATATACACAAACAAACGTTTCTATTCTTACCCCCTTACGGACCATGGATCCATGGCTGCAGCATTCATGTGCTCGTGAAGTACTTGTTTCTCCAGCAATTTGTTTTTCATTATGATGTTGTCAGCTCCAGGCGTGTTTCAGTCCGCTGGACGTCTTTTCAGCTATGAGTGAAATTTTGAGAGTCCAGAATTAAATCTAAGCGGGCTTACGTAACCAATCTAGATCTAACCTTTTCCTTCTAGAAGGTCCACGCTTGAGTTCACTTTTCAGCTGGTAACTTTGTTTGGGATTTCGAGGCTGTTGTGCTAATTTTGAGACAAACACCTGATTTCCTCGTCAACTATAAAGATAATAATTTTCCGCTGCACTAATTGCATGTATTTGTAGCTGCTGTTCAATTCCCAAAAAGAATTATCTTGTTCGGGGTATTAATCATTGTGACGGTATTGCCTCCCCTGCTTTGCAGTAGTGGTCCTACAGTGGCCAAAATTCAAGAGTATTTATTATAGGCTTCAAATGTATCTACCTTCGCACAAGATTACTCTTAGCAGATTTGTAAATAGAAGGGTAATGACGATCCTATCTGAATTTGGCATTCACAAAATATTCAGATAAGCGAAAACAATACTGCATTGGCTGAGCACGTTAATTCTAGAATCTGCCGACAACTTTTGTGAAGAATTAAGCAATGATTAATCTTAGCTCGTTCAAGCCCCAAACTCTGATTTACTCAGTAGAGTTCTTATTATTCTGGTATAGCTCTGTTTAGAGTGTGTGTAATAAATTGACTGAGACAAACATGCAGTACATTTATAATGATTAAATCGAAGTTAAATTTGTAAAATTACAAATAACAAAATTTAATAATCACTTAAGTTTTAACAGTTTGAAAATAATTGAATATTTTAACAGAGAAGGTTCATCATTCTATGGGAAAAAATTCACTTTGGCAGCTTATATATTGCACTTAGCTGTTAGTGGTTGTTTCTGCTCCCACTGGGTTGGTTCTTTTACACTGCTCACGCTCGTCGCTGTTCAAGGATGTAGGGTGCAGCTCGTTCCCAGGTGTGTCAGAGAGAGTCTACAAAGTTGGTCCCTCGTCTTAAAGCTTAGGCCACTGTTCTCTTCTTGGTCCAGAGATAGTACCCTTCAACTAGTACCACCACCAACAACTATGGTAAAAGAATAGAAACGAAACGCTCTCCTGAGTATTGCGTTTTCCCGACACATACTTATGTGTCCCCTATTCCTATTCCACCATCCCATTTATCTCAGAATTTACCCTCGATGAGAATTAACTTTAATCCCTTGAGAGAAAACTTTCTTTACATTTAAATGAAAAGGTTAATAGTACAAATAGAATATGTTTACATTTACATATCCACTGACTGAAAAGTGTTCACAATATAAATTGAATATGTTTTAATTTATGTTTACACTGATTTGAAACGTTTTAAACTTCCATTAATTTTAAAGTGAATATATTAACATCGACATTTACACTAGTTTGAAACTGTAAGTATTATAATTAAAATGTACATCATTTCTTTCATCTTTCCCTCCCTGCTCCATAAAAAACTTGGGACTACTGATGTGTTTAGTTTTCCACAAGAAACTATCAATAAAGCAGTCGCCAGCCCTTGGTTCATGGAATCATCATCCTATGCGCTGAGGTTGCCAGCCTCAAATGACTGGGACATCCACTAGCGATTTTCACATATTAATATTCGTCAGTCCTGTCTGTCCATAAAGATATCTTTCCAAATTCACCAGCTTTGGCGTTGAGCGCAGTCTGGCCTTAATCAGCAGTTAGTAACAAATACGCTGAGCGATTCTAGTGTTTAATCTGTATCTAATGTCGACTGGCACATCTGTGATTAGCCAACATTGAGTGATCGTTAAATATTATCTTTGCAGCGTCCTTTCAAAGCTTTATGGGAGGGGACTGGTAACAAACAGTCTTGGATGACTTTATCTCTGGCGAGGAGTGAAAGAATGTATATACAAAATATCCTGCTACAGTGGACAGAGAAAGAAAGGGTGCGACTCTGAAAATATCGCAATAAAATCAGTACAAAAATGTGAAAGAGAGATTGGAAAGAGGTCGCCCCAAAATCCATCTTGTGACAATCATATAGTTATAGCAGAATTATTGGGCGTGCCGTTTCATAATTTATCAATTAGTAAACGTGGCACAGATGTGTGCAAGATAGACACGAGGCACTGACCTACATCCAAACAACGTGGGAAGGATGAAGCTGTCCGATCGCACCAAGTGTGCTGATGCTATCTAACTGCGCCACCTTAAGATTCGGGCGAACAGCAAAGCTCTCACGGCCCAAGCAGAACAGAGAAGATAAGGTGAAAGGAACACCAGAAAAATAAGCAGCTGGCGTAGCTATCATCTCAGGGGGCGCATTCCCATAGTCAGTTAAGACTGAAGGGGCTATTATTATTGGTTTACTTTGCAATAACCGTCAATAATGAACGGAAGTAAATCAAAAAACTGTAATAGTAGTTTTAAATAATTTTAACATGTCAATATAAAAGTTTATTTTGAATGACAACAATTTTTGGCGAAAAGTGCGGAATTTGTTTCAAAGAATGTTCCCTGATCAAAAGTTGTTTTTAAACAAAAACTTACACGTTTTCATGAGAATGATCCTCGGGTGAGGGTGGAAATAGAGTTGGCCGTGTCCTCCAAAACAGTTTCAGGAAGGAAAAACAACTACGTAGATCAAAGAGATTATGTCGCATGCGCCATAATTGAATTGTACCCATTGCAAATGCTAAAATCACTGGGAATTGACGACATCGCATCCTAAATTGGCCAAAGCTGAGCGCTCGCTCGGTTTCTAAGTCAATGATAGGAATTAAGACTCGTTCTCCCCCTTATTGTCGGCGTCCCTGTGGCCTAATGGATAGAATGCAGTTTCATAATCCAGATATACCAGGTTCGAAACCTGCTGCAGGCGGTTTGGTAGCAGATCGCTTTGTGTGGATTTTTAACAATGGTATAGCGCCGTACCGTTCAGAAAGCAATGGCAAACTACTGAATGAAAAAAATTTGCCTAGAAAAATCACAAACAGCCAATAAAAGCTGGGTTGTATTGCCACGTCCTGTAAAGGATAACAACTAACTTTTTTTCTCCCTTATTACCGCCAGATGATAATTTCTGGCACTCCAAATGAGAATGCCGATACAAGACTTTTATGAACAAGACGCTGTGCCATTTATTAGTCTCCCGTTTTTTTTTGCGTTCAAGATTTCGCAATAGCATGATAACATTCAGCAAACACTATTAATTTCAGCAAATGCTGTAGCATTCCTGATTGGGCACTGCTCCTTAAGGAAACTCGTTTGGGAATCAACTGCGTCGTTTTGGATCAACTCGTAAATAATAGGTATAAGATGCTCCAATAAACCGTTTCATTTCCAGGTGAGTAGCTCCATACAATAAAGTCTGCAATACTTTAAATTTAAAAATTTTGTCTTGAAGAAACAATCAAAAAACTTACATTTTCAGGGTATTTTTTTTACATAATGAATGAGTTAAAATCTGTTTCCGGAATGAAACTGGGTTCTACAATCAAAAACTTACATTTTATTCATATAGTATTGTCACTCACCTTGTTGTTAGCACAATTCACCCGAACTTTTTCTTCGTTGAGTGTTACTAATTTCGGAGTGGAGAGTACAAATAAGGTGAAAACAATAAAATTAATGTCTAACTTTTCAACAACAGTTTGCATCCTTTAGATGTGACCGACGTACAAACAGCGAGAATTTAGGGAGTTTTGATAACGTCATCAATTTCAGAGTGGTCCTTGTCCTGTCGCTACAGTTGCACAAGAAACAAACGAGCGTACATAGCTAATCAACATCATTTCCTTTTTCACTCTTTTTGAGACCTGGAAACCCACCAATGAAAATGGTAGCCTGGCAGAAACCTGCACAAGCAATTCCCTTTTTTAAAATATTGTGTGGGTCCATTCTGTGACTGTGTGTGGCAATGACTTTGATCAAGTCCTTGGTCATGAATACAGAATTTAGGTTTTAGACCAAGTTACGGTGTAAGTGTAGTAGTTTAACACTCCCCTTTTCCGACGCGGTAAAGCCGGGTTCCATCCTCACGAGGAGCTCAGTTAACGGTATACCGCAAACAGGCGGAAAAATTTGTTTACTTTTTATTTTCACACTCGTGGCAGTTATTGCGGGTAAGTGACATGTGTTCTCTCATTCAATTTCTTCTTTTGTCAATTAATACTCCATTCTCTTTAATAGAAGCCTTCCTCCCCCCACCCTCTCCCCCTCCCCCCCCCCCACCCCACCCTCTTCCCTTTTAACTCTAATACATTTTTTGTATCTTCTCTTATTATCTGTCGCTCCATTTGTATGTCTTTTTCGATATCTCACTTCGCTCATCCCTCTCTCTCCTCTCTCCCTCTCTCTCCTTCTCCTCTCTCTCTCTCTCTCTCTCATCTCACGGTCTCTCTCTCTCTCTCATCTCATCTTCTCTCATCTCACTCTCCCCTCTCTCTCACCGTCTCCCCCGTCCTCCCCCAATGTAATGTCTCCCTCCCCCCCCCCCCATATTCCTTGAATTACTTTTTACACCCTGTTATTTTCTATTTTGCGCGTTTTTCATTTATTTCCATATGGAGAGTTCTCACCCCTCTCCCTCCCACCTCCCAACCAACATCCACCCACCATCCCCCACCAACCCCCACCATGCAATACCAAAAACCAACATTGTTACATTCACCCATCCCACACATTCACCTACATCAAATACCCCCCACTGTTAACACCCCACCTTGAAACCAAAAACCCAAACACCAACCACACCAACTCCCACACCCCACACTCCCACACAAAACCCACACACAAATAATTAAATCACCTCTATAGACTTGGTTTACCAACACACTCACACACCAAACACAACATACAACCCATCACCAACGCACACAACGACATAAAGAAAACACTCTGTGTCACCAAGGTTACCAAGACACGTCAGATGTCCAAAAAGCCCTGATAAACCCACTGACAAAAGTACAGGATCCACAAACAAACACAATAATTATATTCAAAAAACTCATGTCTATGACCACAACATACATCCGACATACCACCCCCCCAATCCTTCTTCGCATCAAAAATCGATTCACCCGAAACCTGATACCCAGGTCGAAACCCCCAGCTATTACAATCTCGAATACAACAACAGTGGAATTACGCCTTACTTAACCCATTAGTGACACAGCAAAACTGTTTCAGAAATACAACTTAACAACATCGCTCCCCACATAAAAAGTCCACAATTTACCTTACCCACAATATAGTTATCTACTTGACCCTTACTCACGCTCCAATCATTATCTAAAAAATCAGGTATACGGTAGTACAACTCATACAACTGGAACTGATTGTACCCCCCTAATAGTTTTAAAGACACTCCCCATATCACTATTGTCGAGCTCTAATCACACACCCATGTGGTAACAAGAACCCTTCCTCGTTAACCCACACATGCAAACTTCCATAACACCACTAAAGCAGTGGACCGCAGACGTGGCGATCACCCAGGGCATCAATCCCTGAAACCTGGAAAGTGTACACCCTAGAGGAAAGAGATCAAACCCCTTAGCCAGTCGACGCACGCAAACTTGATTGGCTATTTAACCAATACACTTGACCTCCCCTCATGGAGGCATAGTCGACTTCAATAAACACAAAACCATTTTCCTGTCACGCTCCCATCCACGTGCCATGCTCTTTCCCCCTAAACCTCATCATTTTCACTTCTATCACCATATTTAGTTTTTGACCTTTTTAACCTCACTCCCCTCTACCCCCACCTCTACCATCTACTCAACCCTCTTTATCCGTGGAGGATTCACAACAAGGACAGCCAGTGTCCAAGTGATTATCCACTAAGGTACGATTTTTAGGACACCCACCAAAAATGACACCACACCTCTGATGGCGCGTGCTACTTTCAAGGGGGTTCATTCTTTTAGTATGTAAATCTCCTGTGTCAGCAAAATCAGTTTCAGCACTAGTGGTCGCCCCTGCCCGTTTCCCATATTGATTACCATCACCACGTCTAGCTATTGGTCACTGAGAATCCCATGAGTATATGTAGCTATTGGTCGCTAGACCAACCTATGAGTACAATGTAGGCTACAAATGGTCGCTGAATAACTTATGAGTAATGGTAGCTATTGGTCCGCTGATGCAACTATGAGTATATGTAGCAATCCCCCCCCGCTGAGAAAACTATGAGTACTACTGTAGTCCTTGGTCGCTGAGAAACTACCCCAGTATATGTAGCTATTGGTCCCCCACACCCCCCCCCTATCCCAGTAAAATTTAAGCTATTGGTCGTCTGAGACCCACTATGAGTACAATGTAGCAATTGGTCGCCCAGAAACTATGACCCACACGATAGTACTATTTTCACACCTAGAAACTACCCCCCCAACCACAATGTAGCTAGTTGTCCGCTGAGAAACAATGAGTATATGTAGCTATGGTTCTCCACAGCAAACACATGAGTAATTTTGTACTATTGGTCGCTGAGAACAACTATGAGTATATGTACGCTTATTGTGCGCAGATAAACTATCTCAGTATTATCTCGTACTATTGGTTCTCTGAGAAACTATGACGTAGTTTGTCCCCACCCCCAACCATGGTCCCACCGCTGAGAACACCTATGCCACCCCATACCACAGGAACCCCCCCCCCCCCCATATGAACCAATGCAGGCAAAAGACAGTAATGGCATTGCATCCCAAAACTTTATACGCCCCCATACATAATCACTAGTCTTGATCATCCCCCCCAACAACTATACAATAAAATAACAAGAGGATCCATAAAGCGCGAATAAAACTCTCAGTATTGTACCAGGTGCAACACGCCACAAAACACGCCCCCACAAGAACTTGGAAAACATTCAACCCAAACCAGCCACCACGCTCATTTAAAAATTGGTTGACAATTGATCACAGGTGTAAAAAATGAGACCCTTGAAATGTGAATAATTAAGAAACATGAAATGCGACAGTAGTGAAGGAAACGAAGAACATTTAATAAAGAAGTCCCCTAGAGGTAAAGAACACGCTTAACTGAATTAATTGAACCCCGAGATTCAAAAGTAATCAACAGATATACCTACGCTTAAAAAAAAAACATGATGCCCTTGTTTGAAACCCGGTCTGACTAGACCAAAATGGTTTGAAGGCACTCCAACGAGCAAGAAAAAGATACCGTATCTTCACTGTTTAATTTGGAAGCCCCCACCTCTAAGTTAACACACACAGACCCCCGTCATGACCCCACAAATTTGCCACACGGAGAGTAACAATACCCCCAGACAAGCAGATAGAAGAGACCGTGAAGATACAATACATCCCGGATCTTGTCTGGTCAATCAAACCAGACAATTTATTAACTAAAGATAGTGAACCACGACAAATGACGGCCCCGTAAAGGATCTCAACTTGACCCCAAACATGCCCTTCATGTACATACAGCCTGTTGCAATTGCGGTTTACTTTGTAACCATTTGTTGGCCCACGCAGATTCTTTTGCTCAGACAAAAACAACTCCTTAATCAATCATATTACCCTGCCACACTTGCCTAACACCGCATAACACATGCCCCCCTCTTCTATCACGACCAGCACAGGAAATGCTGGCCCCGGACTAACACTGGTGAAAACCAGTGTCCGGCCTTAGGATAATTATTCTCCAAAGTGGTGCCCCTTTTAGTGCAGCTCGGTCCAATAGGTCCCCCCCCTAACCCCCCCCTCAGTATTTCCCCCCCCCTCCCCCACCCCCACGTCCACACACCCCCCCACCCCGCCAATTCTAAACATCAGCGTTAGAGTACTGGATCATAGAACTCGTTTACAAGACTCCAGTGTTATGCTACTGAGTTAGAATCTCACTATTATTTCCGTACTGTTGTATGATTAACGTACAATTTTTACAACTATATTACAACAACAACAAAACTTAAATTCATTTACTGTTTTTTTAAAACATCTCGTAGTTTGGTACCTGACAGTGATAAACTTTGTTCGGTAGAATTACAGATCAAGGACCTTCACTGCCTCTATTTCATTTGAAAACAGAGAATAATATTAGACATTCATGAAGCGATCCGTTTCATTTGATCAAAGAGATCATTTTACTTCGAATTTTTTAATAACTTTTTTTTTTTTTTTTTTTAATAGATATTGGTAAATTTCGACTGCCGCCATCGCTCGACATTACACCTGACTTATGTCCAAGCCCTGTTGAATATTAAAAAAGATATCATCTGCGGAAGTAGAGATCGAAATAGCGGTAGATGAACCTGCCAGAACGATTGCATTTAACTATGTGGCTCATAATCTGTAGGACTGGAATTATCATGCACATACCTTTCTAATAGAAACATCAGGTGATATGTTTTCGCAGATGTATTAATAATAATATTGAGACTTTTTCCTTCACAATTACTCTGCCTCACACAAATCATATTACAAACCACGAGTTAATTTCTTTATTTACATGGAATATGATAGTTTTTTTACGAAAAATCTTAGTAAAGTTGTACAAAGTCATTCAGATTCATGTTTTCATTTGCCTCAAATCCAACCGCCATCTTGGGCGAAACTAAGTTTTCGTCCTTATTGTCGGTTTATATAATTCAGTCTATATTTAGAGTAATGGTAAATTTTATATTGTGTGTGATATTATTCAATACATATTTAATTTAAACACCAAATCGTTTTCCAAGCTTGTGATGACAATTTACTATATTCTAACCGAAGACAAATAAAACCCAGATTAGCATAAATTACTACCTTCCTAGAAACAGATTATAATGTTCAATTTAGTGGCATAAATTTTAATTAGGCTAAGAGTCGCGTTCGATATGTCAAAAATTAGTCACGTGATTCCTACACCCAATGATAGAGCTCAAAGGTTACCCCGGCGAAAAAGAACGCGAAGCCATGAGCAGTCCGAATATTTGGAGCGATGAAGAAGGACGCATTTTGTCCAGCTCAGTAAATTCATGTTTTGAGGAAATCAACTAAGTCTTTTTATGATCTGTGATGCATTCTAGGATTATCAATTGGTTGTGTAATTTTTATGATTCTGACATTATGTAAGTATGCATAACGTTCATGCTTTAAATTATCAGAGCTCTCAGCCATAGCTGTAAGCAGATGCACGTTCGAAGATGGAACGCATAGAAACCTGGTCTAGAAACTTAAAGCCTTGTAAGGAAGAAGGCCAAAACGTCGGAAGGTATTAAAACTCTGAAATGCCTAGAAGTTAAAACAAAATTGAAATAAGAAACCAAATCTATGAGATGAGATAATGTCGTCCAATAAAGGAAAATGGATAATAAAATATTAGAACTCAGTGGAAATGAGTATGGCACCCTAGTAATAAGGCATGATGAAATATATGAACTTACCAATCTGCTATATATATGAAAAACCTAAGGTTTATACTTGTTAACCTTTGATATTATTGGCTTTCAACTATTTGAGAACTATTAAAGGTTGCACTCTTACCAGATGGATGCAGTTGAAGATTTCATTGCCTGGTTTGAATTTCCATACTGAGATAAATGCTCTACCTAATTAGTTCATAACATCTGCAATAGAAGGATAAACATAAAATCGAACCTGGATGACCAAGGATTTGTGAGTTAACGAAAATCTCTGGCGGATAGGCCAGTTGGGAAACCCCACCACAAACTCACGTCACAAGTAAAAGGGAGCATAACGGCCACATATACTTACTAATTTGCGCCGTGCCCAGTCCTACTAAGGAAACACTGAGAAGGGACGGGACGGTCACATATATACTACTAATTGATGCCGTGATGTCGGAGAAAATATTGTTGAAGAGAGGTTATCCACAACATTACACCCTAAAGATACGTCCCTCTGTTGGAAATAAAAATTGCTACCGTCCGGACAGATATGAACGTACCTATGATGCAACGAAATCTACAGTAACATACGCGGATGCGAAACGTTACACTATATACACTCTGAGAGATTTGCCAAAATACCCACGTGACACATGGCAGAGCCAAAGGTATCCAGCCCAGACCACATACAGTTCGAACCCCAGTAGAATTCAATCCCATGCCCCAGTGATGAAACCACCACAATATTGCTACAAGGCTATAGAGAGCATACCACGTACACAATCGCCGATCCAGTCGTATGATCACAAACCCAGACGTACAAGAACAGTCACGAAACACTGGGATACACTGAAAACAAGAGCACACAGAATGGCAGTACAAATCTTCATTGCAGAAATAAAATCAAGAAAGATATGGGAATTTCAAAGCGTAGCGTTGGAGAACGGACAAAGGTGTCTCCTAACAACAGAAGATGGATGGAGGGTACAAATAGGTCCAATAAGGTCAGGAAACAAAGACAACAGCCACCAACAAGTAAATTTAGTCCATAAGAACAAGACACAGATGACCCCCATGAAGATAAATCAACCCAAGCCAACAAAGCAAGAACTTCAAACTAAGATGATTTGTGCCAAAATTCCAACAAGAACTAATACAAAGATTGTACCAGAAATGAAAACTAGTCAACAAACAGTCCAGAAAAGACAAGAAGAAGTATCTACAGTGCATGCAAGGTACCAGTTTGACACCGACGTTGATTCTGATTTCTCAAATACAGAAGACAGTACTGTAGACTCTGAATAAACTACAGAGGGCTACTTGTCAGACGAACTCGATCATACAACAGACGAAGAAGGCAACAGATATTACTGGCCGAAAATTGAGAAGATAATGCAAATCAAGACAAAGAAAATTGGCAGAATGGTTCAACCTACAACAGCAGAGCTAGAGAAATCAATCAATGCTTATGTGAAATTCGGAAATCTCAACACCCTCACGATACGAAAAATATATTTATCACTGCAAAGCAACTCTGCCACTGATTTATCTACCAGAAAGGACGAAATTACGAGATTAGTCCACAACGCACTTGATAAAATCGTCCCTCTTAAACGAATAGATCCGGAAGAAACCATCCCCAAGCGGTTCATTAAACCGTCTACCAGCAATGTAAATCAAGACGACACTGAAAACGACATAAGAGAACAAGGTTTCAACCCTGGTGCAGTATTATTAGAACCAAATGAACATAATGACAGAACGATGTTGTATTTATATGACCAAGAAACAGAAGTTGATTCGCCAAACCCAGCCAGTAATGTTGAAGCCAGTAGCAGCGAATCTATGGATAGCACCCTGTTTTTACCAGTCAGTTCCAATGTCAAACGCCCGCATCTCCCTGAGTCTGATGATTCGCTTCCGGTCACCAAACTTCTCAAAGTACAGCAGAACCATGTCAGGCGAAAAATTATGACGAAACGTAGACATGGCCAAACCATCTTAATTGGGACTGTTCTACTTGAGTCTGCATGGGGTAGGATTTAAGGCCTTGACGTATCGTCTGGTTGCGTACCATGTCTCCTCTTGTTACTTCAACCACCTTCCTCAGTTACCTCATCTCTGAGGTTTGGATCTGGCTTTTAATGCTTGTAGTCATTGCCCATCACTCGCATCCATATATGTCAAGACTGGGACATAGGTGGAGCGGTATACAGCCATCTTCGTTTTCCTACAAACCTCTCTCTTGCTGAGTAATCCTCGATTTATGGCCTGAAAAAGTCTCCCAGCTGCTGCTTTTCGAGTGGCCAACTCTTCTTTGATGCCTCCCTTTCGGTCTATAATAGCTCCGAGGTATTTAAAGTGGTCGACCTGCTCCAGGACCTATTCTCCTAGCTTAATCTGATGTCTTCTTTCTTCTCGTGATATCACCATGGATTTTGTTTTAGAGCTGCTTATGACCATCCCTCTCTTCTCCAGCTCTTCCTTCCAGACTTGCAGGTTGGATTGGAGATGTGCCTCTGATTTAGCAATCAGGGCAACATCATCAGCAAATGCCAGCTCCGAAATATAGACCTGTCTCATCTTCCAGTACCCCACTGAATACTTTCTTGTTCTCTCCTTACATGCCTTGATGACATCGTCCATAAGGAGTATGAAGAGGTAAGGTGATAGGATATCACCTTGTCTTACACCAGTGGTGGTCCTGAACTCTTCTGATTTATGGTTTGCTGTCCTCACATAATTTCTGCAAGACTTGTAGAAGCTCTGTGTAGCATGAATCAGAGGTGCTGGAATATTCTTCCTTGCCAAACAGTCCCAAAGTTTGCTCCAGGGGACCCTGTCAAACGCCTTTTCCAGATCTATGAAACAAAGATGGATCTTACTCTTATACTCAAAGGCCTTTTCACTCAGCTGTCTGAGTGTGAAGATTAGGTCTTGAGTACTTCGGTTTGCTCGGAATCCGCACTGGAGCTCATCCAATTATGGCTCTGCTAGGCGTCGGAGTCTCTGCTCTAGGATTTAGGGACACTGAGAAGGGATATGCCTCTATGGTTTCCACACTGTCGATTGTTACCCTTTTTGAAAATTGGTGTTATGATGGCAATCTCCCAATCCTTTGGTATGGTCTTGTTGTACCACGCTGCCTGTAAAACCCTTAAGAGTAATAGGTCGCCTGATGCTCCCATGAACTTAACCATTTCTGGTGTTATACCATCATGCCCTGCTGCTTTGCCCATCTTGATTTTCTCCAGTGCTGCCTTCAGTTCTTCCATCTTTATGTCATCTTCACCATCATTGGTTTTCTCTTCTGTGCTAGTGGTTATCATTTCTGATGCTTCACCATGCTCACCATCTAGGAGTTCTGAGAAATATTCTTTCCATCTTTAAATTACTTCATTCGGGGCAGTAAGCAATTTGCCTTGCTTGTCCTTTATAAATTTGAGAGGGCATTGTTTTTCCTTCCTCGTGTTCTTTAGGGTCTTTTAGAACAATTTCTGATTTTCCTGTGCATCTTTTTCTAGCTTTTCTCCAAATTCTTCCCAGGACTTCTGTTTTGCTGCTAGCACTTTGTTCTTTGTTTCTGTTCTGAGTGTCACATATTCTCTATACTTTCCCATTTGTCCTGTTGTGTTTTAGCTCCTAAGTATTGTTTCCATGCCATTTTCATCTCTCTTATTTTCTCTTTGACTTCCTCTGTCCACCAAGGTGTCCTCTTTCTCTTGTTCCCAAGTCGGACTTCACCGCATGCTTCTGCAGCAGCTGTCTTTATAAATTGCAACAAATTGTTGATGCTGCCTTTGCCACATGTTCCAATAGCATTTGCACATGCTGACTTAGCAAATGAAATACCCTTCTATAGCATTTGTATATGCTGACCCCAGATTGAACACCCCATCACCGATGATACTGCATATGGCACATGAGATGATGAAGCAACTATTTGTTGATGGTGCATATGCCATTTTATATGGTACCCCACATGTCATGGTAGAACTTAATGATGATACAACTGATGTTTTGTTGTGATGTTTATGCACAAATGCCCCACATTAATGTTAAATAATGAATAAAATTGTAGTCTTTCGTGGTTACGAAATAAGACGGGGAAAAACATGGAATAATTTCATGGATTCTATAAACATAGAACAAATCAGAAACAATGATTGCCACATACGGGAACCATAAGAGTATGGATCATCCATGGACATAAGAAATACAAATGGATTATGATAATCCTATGAAATCACAAGTGTTACGTACACGTAATGAAAAGAAATAATGGAAGGAAATAATTGAATATTTGCTGTATAACAAATGATTATTACTTCCTACTATTATGATGGTTGGGATACTTTGATATTTTATTACACTCATAACATACCCAGATAAACCAGAGAGTCAAATATGATTGATGCATTTTGACGTACTGAGATCCTGATCACTTCCCCTGTGATGGACGAACTCAGCTGACCCTTGAATTGTAAGGATGATACGGATAACATCAGTGTTTGCCCTCGAATTTATTGATTGTAGACTTTTTCTTTCAAACCGGGAATGCTTCCACCTGGACTCATTAGCTATGCATGCACAACGGAAACGTGGAACTACACGTTTTTTTTGCTCATTTAATATGGGTCTGAGCAGAGTAGACATGTCAAGCACACGTTTTTTTGCTGATTAATATGTGGACAGTTTATCTATACCGCACATTCTGCTCATCGCATTGATTTAAGGAGAGGTTTTAAATCTACGCCCACGGATATCTCCTGAGCAATCATATGCAGATTAGTTTTTCATTAACTTGGTAGTAACGGGGGACGACCGGCCCAAGTGGGGGCGTTTGCCAGAAAAAACATAATACGAAAGTAAGCGGCACTCGCATCAAAACAGGCCCTGAGGTAATCTTCCCACAGGAAGAGACTACGCATGCTATGCAAATCAAAGGCAGTAGTGGGTCCCCTGAAACGAACGCCGCAAGTTATCTTGCCGGCATTTTTGCATCTCTGTGTTAACCACAGAACAGATCACAGTGGGAGAGGAAAAGACTGCGAAACGGGACAGCCGATGCGGACGCAGACGAACGGAGATAACGGAGGAGAAACCAGGGGCGCAAAGCCTCTCTAGTAGAGAGTTCCCAGGCCGTCAGAAACCCGAAAGTCTTCCTGAATATTCCCTAAAAAAGGAGTCAAATTCTATTCTCTAAGACATGTCCCCCCGGAGGTCCCCCCCCCCCCCCATTCTTGCATTCCAGTTTAGATAATATACAGACCATGTAAGAAAGGCCCTTTAATGCATTCGGTTTTGCCAGAGAATTAAGATTCACTATCTATAGTAGAATTTTTGCTAGATTCCCATCTGAATTGGTTGCTTCATTGGATGATTTTCTTTTTTCTGTGCACGTATAATATATTTGTTAAAGTGATCAGTTGTCCCTAGTCTTTCATTTTATTTCACTGGAAATTTTATTGGTGTTTATTTAAATCTATTAAATTAAACTCACTTCTCAAGTTTGTAAGTTCCAGTGGTGGTAAATTTTTTAATGAGGCTATAATATCTATAGTATAATATTTTTCAAAAAAATAATAATACTTAAAGTGCTAAAGTAACTTTTAAAGTCCGCGAAGGAACGATTAAAATAATAAGTAAAATTTAGTTTTAACGTCCGAGCTGACCATAGTATATAGAGATGTGTGGTTTTAACCCATTAAGACACTCGCGAAGTGTTTCTTAAATACATAATTAAATACGCGAGTGGTATATTAATAGTCTTAACGTCTTTAAAATTTATCGCGCGTTAGAATATTATTTGATTTTTTGCGGTATGATATGTGGTTTTTTTCTATCTTTTTCTATAAGAATGATCACATAAGCAATTTGCGGATCCCACAATAAATCATATACAGAGTCTTCCAGACTCGGTTCTTAAACTTCCAGATATATTGATGAAACATTTTAAATATAATCTTGTGGCGGTCCGATGCGGCCTAGCTACATAATTACATGAAAGAAAGCCCACCCCAAAACATTTAAAATAAACCATCAAATTTAAATTACAATCTGTAAGATAAACTGGAAGAAGAACAGTTTGCCAGTAGGTGGCGATATTTTTATTACTGCGAACTGCTCTGCTGTGAGAGAGTACATATTTACCTGAACTGTGACTGGGCCTAGTTTTTCCTCACTGGATTTAAAACCTTACCGGTCAGTTGCTATCATCACGCCATTGAAGGAATTTTACCACCAGCGCGAAATTAAAGAGACACACACCATTCTCACCCCTGTATCTAACTGTGACAGTGCCATCCCATAGACTCCTTTTTATATAATAAAACACAAGAAACTCTTAGGCTTCACGTCCCGGCGATAAGTGGGAGAATATTTGTTATACAGCCAACCTCGCTAAATCTGGGGCTGGACATCGACAAGTACCCAGACATTTTCATATGTCCAAGAGTGTAATTGCTGTTTAAATAATTCTATGAGTGGGCCTGATGCTGCAACAATCGTAAGTGGAGTGTGTGAGCATATGTAGTGTGGGCCCTCACGAGCGTGCATGAATGACAGGAGATTTAATTTTTTGCAAACCATTGTTAACTTGCCTACCGGTAATACATTTTTCTGTATACCCTGCATTGTTCCTTTAAGTGGGATATCTTTGTTAACTCTGTTTACCCCCCCCCCCCCTTTTCATTTTGCTTAGTAAAGGAAAAACAATTGGGAATAACAGGATTTTTTCTACCACCCATACCTAAATATTGTAACACCATCTTTCAGAGTAATTAAATTCACTGTTAGGGTTACAATTACCTATGTTCCTGATAACTAATCTATCTTGGACTGGGTTTTATCTTTGTCTAATACAAGCGGGAAGGCTTAGTCGATACCAATCTTCATTACCTTCACCTCGCGGCCCAACCTGTTAAATCTATTGTATTGTATTTTTTGTAACTATATATATTTTATTTATTTCCGAGTCTACAACGAGGATAGAATTATATAGTGGTGATTCGACTTTTAAAAGTTTCATAAACAGGCAGCATTAAAACCGTTAATTACGTACCATTCCCGTTTGGAGAATACCAACCGAGGACGTCCCGACATTATCCCCTAATCAGCGATTTCTAAGTCATAGATTATTACTATATATTCCAACGAGTGCGTCCAGTGAGTTTGAAGCACCAAATCGTATACGCGCAATGTCAGCTGTGTCTTGAAGCACTGGCAAAAGTAAAATGGTATCCTGTGAGCACGCCAGCATGGAGTGTTTTTAAGGAAGAGTACATGATGATTAGCGTCTCTGAGGAACGATTTATCGAGTAAAAAATAAAGTCTGTCCTTACACTCCCCAGCACTCTGTGAAGCAAGTATTTACTCTCGTAACCTTTTCGTATCACCCTGAGCTTTCAACATCATTGTCCAGTATAAACCGACCAGGTGTTGTATCCATATGACTCTTTCTCGGGAAACAGGATCGTGTACGACAATCATTGTGGAGCAGAAGAAGAAGATTGACAGCGCAGAGATGGTGAAGCTCGCAGGACAAAAGAATGAGATATATTTGAGTCTGGGATCAAAGCCGTGATGAGAGTCTAAGGAAAAGGTAGGAGTTAGAATGCGTCAGTCCGGGGGGGGGTGTACTGGGAAGAAATAGAGACGAAGAATAAATTACTAGCCACCCCTGGAAGCTAACGCTTTAGGAGCATGTCCGGGGCGCTTCCAATACTTACGCATAAAGACTACAACGGATGTAAGCCGTCTTCCGCAGCAGTAAGTAGAAAGTACGAGTCATAAATGTAAATCGTCGTCCCGCAGAGCGTCCAATAATCCTGCCTGGCAAGAGAAAAATAACTTAATTTGTCTTTTATAGAAATTGTTGGGGGTGGTGGGGGGTGCTGATTGCGTGATTGTATATCCTACGCCCACTAAAGGTATCTTAGAAGTTACAAAAAAGATGTTGAGCTTAAGCTAAAGACGCTTCATGACTCTAGACTTCACTTCTAAGATGTCTAGTTAACATACGTCTCCTACATACATAAATCTGACTTCAGGGGCGTAAGTTTTGTCGTGCACTGTGGCAATTTAAACCTCTCAATTCTTCATTACAGATTTCTATTTACAGCTTGATATTGGGGTGCTGTATGTGGGGGGATGGAGCGGTAGCTACTTAGAGAACAGTATATTTTTTCGCCAGTGTAACTTACCTTTTTTAGTGGAACTGCAGTCCGAATGCGTTTTGTAGCCTTAAGCGGACAGAAAACAGACAGAGACAATAGGGTCCTATGCAGCTAATCTAGTAAACGTAGGTAAGCACAATGAGTGAGTTTAAACTTTGAGTGGGAGTTTTTAACACACAGCTAGAGGTAGCGGCATACGCGAGTACTCTTATTACGACCTCACAACATTGGTTTTGAGCATAACCTCATTTTCTGACGAATACTATATAAGCCCTCACCTATGAGTCTGGTGTCTTAGCGACAGGGACAAACGATGCCGGGAAAGCTGTACCGATAAGATCCATTCTGATGCATAGGACGAGGTAGTGTTATTGAACTCAGTAAGTTCACGATTAAAGTGAGAGAGCGCGAACCTGTGGACTGTCAACAGGGAACTCTGAAACAGTATCGACGTTTTGCAAGACTTAGAGCAATATACAGACCTATACACTCTTAACAATAAGCGGGTGACTACATGAACTGAGAGGAAAGAAAAGCACAGGAGAGGAGGGCAGAGGAAGGAAAGAAAGCGGAAGAACGTCAATTAGGAGCAGAAAATTGAGGGCAGAGAAGAAAGCTCGCAGAGAGAAAGGAGATGTCGGCCAGACTGGAGGAGTGAGGAGGAGAGAGAAAGAGAGAGTGGAAAGGACCAGCATGAAGTTCGGTCGCAGTAAGCTGTTAGGAGAGTCTAGGGACGCCTCTATGGTATCGAATAACGGAGAGCCGTGTCTTCGCCCCTGTCTCCAGTCAATGGATCTCTCCAGCATCTCAATCTGCCCAATTAACGGCGATGTCCTTTTGTTGTTTAGAGAGTCTTTTTCCTAGCCCCATTGAAAAAATAGACACTCTCCTATGGACAAATTCGAGTGGGCTCGCAAATCTGTAGGGTGTTAGAGAGTCTTCGTTGTGCCCTGAGGGGAGTTCGCAACGTGGGCACGTTAAAAAATGTCAACTGTCGTTTGACGCCTGGTGTAAGGCTACAACATGTTGTACTGCGTACCACGTGTACACATGGATGTCAAAGCTTCGGGCGATCGGCGTTTTGAAGGAAATCATATCCTATGATTAAGAAATGACTGGAATAATCTGAACGTGCTACTGCACAAAAATCCCCAGTCGTGGATTGTGATGTAGTCGCAAGCTCCTGTACCTGGTTAGAAGGATTTTCCACTGGGCCACTTAATGACATGCATTTACAGCCGTCACTAAAACTCGAGAGACCACGGTTACTAGAATTATGACGTATATAGTCAAAGCTGTAACTCAAACCGACAATGGGCTATTATGACATGCATGGGTTGAATGACGGCCTTGCTGGAGTAACGGTTTGAGATGACCGCCCGAAAATTTTCTGCAAATGTTCAGAAACAGCCGTGTTTGAGATTGCAGCGGGGACATTTTACAGTTCACTTCACGTTTCCCGGTGCTATTGTGACAAAGTGGCCCTAGGTTTATCTGGGGTCGTGCTGGCAATATGAGGGGTTATAACCAACGAGAAAATAATACCCAGAGACCTCCCCAGGAAAAATCGAAATTCTACAAAACCCGATTTCCCCCAAACAACAATTTTGATCAACCCACCAAGCCTACGTGGCAGGGCGGCCACCAAGGTCAAGGAAAAGGGAAGACCCCTACACCAGGAACGTCTGATCAGGGCAAACAAACCGGTCATAACCGCATCGGGTGTTTGCTTACAGCCTCGCCAGGTAGAATCAATGTCAGTGATTCTCAACCTGAGGGGGGCCGACCCTCAACGCGAGGAACTGTAATTTTGAATAGTACCTCAACTTCTTGTCTCTTTGACACTGGATTAAGTTTTAGTTGTATTGTCGCCAGACACCTAGTCAAACCAGGTCAGGAGACAAAGGAAACCGTCAAACTTAGTGGAGTTTTCAAGAGTGATGCACCCAGAACGCTTCCTATCACACTGGTAGAAATACACTCTGATTTTGTCAGAGGTGTTATTAAAGCGGCCATAATGGATGATCCTATCTACCCAGTTATCCTGGGATGTAGATACGTTTTTATTAGGAGACCTAAGGAGCCGATTGTGGCAGCGGTAACCACAAGAGGGCAAACTAAGAAGGAGAGGGAGCCTGCGCCAAATTTGTTGCCGAAAGAACTGAAGGAGGCGCAACAAAAGGACCCTACTCTGGAGCCCTGGCCCTGCTTTAGAAAACTGCCCATTGCTAAGGACCCCAGACACCACGGAAACATCTTTTCTAAGGATGGCGTATTGTATCGTAGAACGGGCGACCCTGAGACAGGGAATAACCAGCTCCTAGTACCGACGCAGTACAGAAGCCAGATCTTAGAAATGGGGCACTCTCTTCCCTTTAGCGAACATATGGGACAAAACGCCACTATTCAGCGAATAAAAAACCACTATTGGTGGCCAGGAATGAACTCTGAAATTATCAGGTACGTGAAATCCTGCGCCCAGTGCCAACGTGTAGCACCCAAGCACTTGACACCCCCAGTACCTATGGGGCAAATCCCAATAGTAGGTACTCCATTTAAACGGGTTGCTGTCGACATCATTGGACCCCTGGAAAGGACCAAAAGAAGGAACAGGTTCATCCTGACCTTAGTCGACACTTGCAAAATGTGGGCCGAAGCTATACCGCTAACATGCACAGATTCCAAGCATGTCGCAGAAGCTCTTGTGCAAATTTTTACACGGTTGGGACTCTCTCAACAAGTTTTGACGGATAATGGATCCCAATTCCGTAGCCTGTTAATGGAGGAGATCTTTAAGATCTTGAGGGCCAAACATATCCACACAAGTCCCTACCATCCGGCCGGAAATGGGCTCGTGGAACGTTTTAACGGCAGCCTCACCATGATGTTACGTAAGCTGGGTCAGGAGGAACCGGAAGACTGGGACCTATATATATCTGCTGCCTTATTCGCCTACAGAGAGGTTCCACAAGCGTCTACGGGATTCGCGCCAGCTACACTTTTATTTGGCAGACCTATTAAGGGGCCACTAGAAGCCTTACTTCGGTCCCTGACAGACCAAATGGCTGACGAGACAGTCGTCTCTGCAAGCAAGTATGTATCTGAGCTCAAGGAAAGGCTAAAGCTAGGAACAACAAACAGAAACCAGGGCTCTACTAAAACAGTACAGTGCAGTTCTTAACGGAATGTACCTGGTCGAACAAATCTCATGTGAAATTTGATATGAAATTAACATTTCAACAACGAGACCCCTGTTCGAAACCAGAGTTTTTATACCCCATCCCTTACTGCTAAAGCTGATGCACTTCGCGGAGAAATAGACAAGCTGCGTCAGGCAGGAAATATTATCATGAGTCTAACATCTCCTTAACATTTCGAGTGTAGTTGTAGCTGTTGCAGAAGCCCAATAAGAAGTTCGGCTGTGTATTGATTACCGGTTGCTAAACGCTGCTGTAACGGAATTCCAGCCCGAACCTCTCCAAACTGTTTCTTCTGAATTGTTCACCAAGCTGCAGCAAAAGCAAAGATTTTTTCTCCAAGATTGACCTCAGTAAAGTTTATTAGCATTACCCATACATCGAAAGGAGAAATTAAAACCTTTGTTAGCTTTCAGCACTAAAAGTGTAAGACCGACATTACACATTTAATGTGATGCCGTTCAGGATTGCATAACCAGCACAGGAGTGTTTACCAGGATGATGAGGAAAGCTTCTAGAACCTTCTGCAAAGTCCCAATATCCATAAATTTTCATGATGACATACTTAATTGCATCGAGAATACTACGAGAGAACATATTGGCTACAGGTTGCTATGCACCTCAGAGACTACAGGAAACTGGTCTCTCACACCAGACCTAGCCAAATAGTCTCATCGGTTTTGAAAAGCTAGACTTCCTGGGCACACTAATTTCTCACGCTGTATGCAGGTTGGCCCGTTTAAGAAAAACGGTGGAAGAAAATAATGCAGCAAAAAAGACCCCGAACCAAGAAAACACTCGTTTCGGTTCCTATCACTATGTGCATCACTATCATAAATACATCCAGCAACTTCAGCGGACTGACGGCACCTCTGACTGACCTCACAAAGAAAGCGTTGTCCTTAGTAAGTGTCATTTTGATCAAAAGTGGCGAACACTCGTATACAAGCACTTTGAAAGGACAATTGTCTGCATACCCAATTTTTGAGGTTGCCTGACTCATCAAGAAACCTTTTAGTTACTGCGGGATCGACGCTGTCGTCAGGTCAGGGCATCGTGGTCAACACTGCTCTTCAAGCCGAGTATGTGAACAGTGACCCGAACATGGCTATTTCCAGTTGCCTTACGGCAGGTCGGAAAATTAAATAAAGCTGAACGTGAAACTACAGCGTAGTTTGAAAGCGAGAATGTTGTCCTGCTCTGATATGAGCACGGTATCCAGAACGCCATCATGCATTTTCTTTACATATAGGACATCTTTCACGTGCAAAACAAAAAAAAGCTCCGTTAGCATTTCTTGCTGCCAATAAAGAATTTTAACGCAAAGAGATTCATGCGTTGGGGGCCCTTCTTTAAGCGTTTAATTCCTTCAAAGTGGAATATATTCCGAAGACAGAATGTCGAGCGGATTTCCTTAGTGGAAAACTTGACTACGGAGAAGAAGAAGGAAGTTGAAGATATCAATCACCCAAAAGCTACCGATCAGGGGCAGCTTCATTGTCCATAAATCAAACATGAAAATGTTTTTCCATTTCCTCAAAAGAGGGGACGACAATTGTGACAGACGAACTCAGCTGACCCTGAAGAGTTTATATGTATACGGTACGACCGCTTCGTAACGACCCCGTCGGATAACATCAGTGCCTCGAATATTGTGTAACGTTTCGTCAAACGGGAATGCCTTCCCACTGGCTCATAAGCTATGCATAACAGAAAACGTTGAACTACACTTTTTGCTCATTAATATGGGTCCTGAGCAAGAGTAGTCGGGCATCATTGTA
>JAMPIV010007102.1:0-50000 GCA_024509875.1 Oreohelix idahoensis
TAGTTTCCAAACCTTCTGATTCTTCCCCCTCTGCCATGTCGTCAGTGGGATTGCTAACTTTTACCTGTGCTTAGTTTTCGCATGTTTTTTCAAGGGTAGTCCAATAACAGTGGTGGTTCCATGTTTTCTTTCAGTGACGATGGCCAAGGTCAAATGTGCACCGTCCAAAAAACTCTTCTATTCATTGATATTCTTGAGGAGGTTCACATAATAGACTTTTCCTTTCCCTTTTTGTCTATCTTGTAATTTGTTCTCGATGCATTTTCTAGAACTGTGTATAGACCTTGCCATCCTATCTGAAGTTTGTTGCTGCTGCCGGGTAACAGAAGAAGCCCCTTCTCCCCACAGCAAGCTCCCTATCCTTCGCTTTTCTGTTATAATACTCAGCATGCTTCTTTCTGGCTTTTCTCAGATTATCATTTGCTAGTTTCCAGCCAGTTTTTAACCGAGTGGTCAACTCGTTCACATACTGATGTGATGAGGTTACAGTCTTTTCTGCCTTCTCATCTGTCCATGTCCTCAATAAGGCTTCCAATGGACCTTTAATGGGCCGGCCAAATAACAGGGTTGCCGGTGTCATTCCTGTTGAATTATGGGGGACTTCCTGATAAGCAAACAAGGCTGCGGGTAAGTATTGATTCCATGTGTCAGGTTTTTCATGTGTCAACTTTCTCAGAATAGAAATAAGTGTCCCGTTGAACCTTTCCACTTGCCCGTTCCTTCGGGCGTGATACGGACTACAGTGAAAGTGCCTGGCTTGAAAGATCCTGAAAACTTCCTCAGTTAGTTTCCCCTTAAACTGTGATCCATTATCAGTTAATATCTGGTGGGGAAATCCTAACCTTGTGAATATTGTAAGTAACGCCTCTGCCACATGTTTGGAGTTGATTGATGACATGGCTACTGCCTCTCCCCACATAGAACAAGTGTCCACCAGAGTAAGAATATAACTGTTTCTCCTCTTGGTTCGTGTGAGAGGTCCAACAATATCCACTGCGACTCTCTCAAAAGGGGTTCCCATGATTGGCATTTCACCAAGAGTTGCAGGTGCAGTCCAATGCTTTGGAGCTACCCTTTGACATTCTGGGCAGGATTTGACATATCTTTTTTATATCTTCAGTTATCCTTGGCCAGAAGTAATGACAAGCTATACGTTGTTCTGTGGCGCTAATCCCCACATGACCACTGAAGGGGATAGCATGTCCTAACTCCATCACCTTTTCCCTATATGAAGATGGAAGAACTAGTTGTCCAGGACCATTGGATCATGATCCAGCCTTCCTATACATTAACTTTTTCTTCATATAAAATTCTCCTTTGTTTGGAGTGGTATGGCTTTTTGGTAGTTTTCTGAAGCACAGCTTTAATGACTTATCCTCAGCCTGTGCCTTCCTCATCTCTTCTGGATGAGTATTTATTGGGTTATCTTCCTCCTTCCTTGACTGTGACCTCGTCTGTACTGCTGCCATAATCACTGATCTTTTGTGACTTCCCAAAAACACATATCTACACCCCAATATCAGAGGGTAGATTGGTTCATTTATCACTGCTGCTCTAATCACTCCTTCCACATAGCGAGTTTTTACATTTATCCTTGCAATGGGAAGTGTCATGGTTGCTACGTCCTTAGTTGCCCCTTGTATCTCCACTGTTTCTGTGGTATATTGATCTGGGTGCACTAGGTTAGAACTCACGACTGAGTCAAAATCCAATCCAGTATCATAAAGGCACTTGATAGTGGCCCCATTACATACTACTTCTTCACATACAGGGAGATGATGAGGTTCTTGCTGTCCTGTAGACAGTTCCTTCTTTCCCTTGTTTCCGGTTTTAAGGCATGCAGCGAAATATGGAGGGTTTTTCTTCCTACAGTCTTTTGTGTAATGATTATTTAACTTGCAATTTTACACCATTTTCCTTCTGGTCTGTAGGGTTTATTTTCATTTACTTGAGGGTTTCTGTCTCAAGGATCAAATCTTGGCATACCATAACTTTGTTTAAATCTATGGGGTTGATCCCTATTATCAAACTTATTCTGGTTTTGGGGGGTTTTATTACTCTCTGTTTGCTTCTTTTTAACTCCAGCCACTTCTGACTGGGCTGCCTGATATCTCTCAGCAACATTGAGAATCTCCCCCAGCCTCTCTGCACCTTGTTCCATGAGAAATTTTCTCACGTCTGGAGCCATGGACTCTCTTAACTGCTCCATCATAATCATTTCCTTTAAGTCTTGGGTTTTCCCCAGAGCAGTCCATTTCTCCAAGTAAGTTTCTAGCCTTGCAGAGAACTGGTGGTAGGTCTCTCCAGACAGTAGCTTACTATTTCTAAATTTCTTTCTATAAAATTCAGCATTCTTCTCATATCTGACTAACAATGCTTGTTTTAGGAGGTCATAGTTTTCTTGATCTTCTCTGCTTAATTTAGAGAAAACTTCATAGGAAGTTCCCCTCAACCCTTGTGATAGTTTTAAACTCAATTTTTCTTTCTCTAGCCCATAATTAGTAGCTAGTCTTTCATATCTATTTAAGTATGACTCAATGTCATCGTCTTTCTCTACAAAAGGATCTAAATGAAAGTTCATGGCTGAGTTAGAGGCTCCCTGACTGGCACTAGTATCAGAGGTAGTTGGGCTACTTCCATAATCGGTAACATGTCCTTGAAGTTCCATTTCTTTCAGCCTCAATTCATGTTCTCTTTGGAAACGTTTTTCCTCTGCCTCCATTTGCAATCTTTTTTCCTCTGCCTCCTTTTGCAATATTTTTTCCTCTTTAGCAGCCTCCATTTGCCTAGCCTCTTTTTCAGCCTCCAACTGTAATCTCTTAGTTTCTGCCTCTAACTGTAATCTTCTCTCTTCAGCTAACCTCCTATCTTCCCTATCTATAAATTTATCACATTCAGTAGTAACATACTGAATCAGAAGGTCCCCACTTATGCCAAGTTCTTTTGCCGTCTGCACTGTAGCAGATCTAAATTTGGCCAAGTCTGCCATTCTCTCACTTGTACACAAATTATTAACAGCTTATATCATAAATTAGCAAATATTACTAACTTAATTAATTATAGGCAATGACAGCTCATCCGATTTCACCACAAGTTGTTTAATTTTATGTTATATTTATTTATCTATTATTCCCCACATTAAAAAGTTCCAGGGTATGGTGGAAAATTAATCGCGGACAGGACCCCACTATATGATAAAAGGTTTAGATGTTATTAATTATAGGATATCCTGTACAAATAGATGTATCAGACGATACCAGGATAGTGCCAGATAAGAGACTGGTCTTATGAGAAATACCTCCTTCTCTGAAAAGAGCAAGGGTGTATAGACAATCAAGGTGAGGTCCAGCTATGTAAGTTCCCAGAGTAAGGAATGATGATGATGAAGTTCTCTGGGTCCCTATCTGCTACCTCTTGAGATCTCACCACGAGTATGTTAACTGTGTGTTGTTATTTGGCAAAGTGTCTAGGGTAATGTATTCTAACAATTTAAAATTTCAAACAGAACTTTAACTTTAATGCAAAGTAAGTAAGTAAGACTGTCTGACAATATATTTACAATTTATTGGTACTGAACCTCAATCTTTTTGGGTCAGTACTTTTCTCAAACTCAAGAAAAGGTTATTTACATGCTAAAATAAATATTTTTGGAAACTCTGTCCATTTTTGTACAACACAAAGTCACTGGAATGAATATACCCACAGTTCTTGATATTATCACTAATTCTATACTGTAAGGTCTGTTATTTTCATCACTCCCAGGTGGTATACTTTTATTGGTGAAATTATGTTTTAGGATGAGGTATCAGTGCCTGTATAAAGGACTTATCTGTAAATGGGGTATTGCAGCTGTTTTTGTCAATCTTAGGTCTGTACACCAACGTTGTGACTCCTGACTGAAGAAAAGGAGCTAGCTTCAAATTGTAGCATGAGCACTCACTCCAACATGTTCTTTCTTTCAGGCTACTGCCAACGAGGTACTTTGTAATTCAAATTTCAAATACTGTAGTTATTTATAGATTTAAAATTACGATAGCTAGTACGTTTTAAGCGGGGAATTTGAGCGTGTTGTCATACGGATTCACTTTACTACATATCTCCCCCATTAGAAAAGCGTGAACCACTAGTGCAGTTTTCATATCTGTATACAATCACGTTCAAATTGACTCCCTATGCCTTAACATAGGGATTTGTCATACGGATTCACTTTACTACAGATAGGACATACACTCAGAAGAGAAAAATCAAGCACAGCCAGAATTGCCCTTGACTAGAACCCACAGGGGAAGAGAAGAGTGGGGAGGCCAAAGAGAACTTGGACAAGAACAGTTGAAGAGGAGGCTAAGGAAATTGGAATGACTTGGGCACAGCTGAAAAAGACAGCCCAGAATATAAATCGATGGCGAGCAACTGTTTCTGCATTATGTTCCACAGGGAACGAAAAGGAATGATGCATGGTATGACGAGATCACAAATGTGGATTTGATGACAAGAACTAGACAATCGCCAATGGACCGGGAGATGAGAAGAAGACACTGGAGATGGATAGGACACACATTGAGTGTTACAAGGCAGTCATTATTCTGTAATCCCCATGATAAGAGAGGCAGAAGGAGATCAAACAACACATAGAGAAGAGAACTGGAGACAGACATGAAGAAGATATAGAAAGACCATAAGTGGATGGTACAGGACAAGAAAGCTTGACATAAGATTGTTGAAGGCCTATGCTCCGTGGTGAGCTGAAAGGTTATGATGATGTTTAATGACTGGTTGATGTTGAACCACGGTCAATGATACATTGACTCCTGGATAACATGGTGGTTTGCCCCGTGTAGTTCCCGGGGGGAAAGGGGGGGGGGGTTAACGATGAAGAAGAGGAACTACTGCTACCTCAAGCGTGTCTTCAGAGGTGACTAATATGAGGTTGTACTTGAGGCTGGCAACCTTGTCATGTAAAACTAATTGTTATAGAAACCATAACTACAGGAGTTTGTGAATGTTTGGTGTAGGCTTCTTGCAAGGGGACCGGCTACAGTGGCGGTTCTATGCTCCATGGGTAGTGACAAGAAAAATGATGCTTACTTAGTTAGTTACTTACTTAGTTACTTAGTTAGTTAGTTACTTACTTAGTTAGTTAGTTACTTACTTAGTTACTTAGTTAATTACTTACTTAGTTACTTAGTTAGTTAGTTAGTTAGTTACTTACTTAGTTACTTAGTTAGTTAGTTAGTTACTTACTTAGTTACTTAGTTAGTTAGTTAGTTACTTAGTTACTTAGTTAGTTACTTACTTAGTTACTTAATTAGTTAGTTAGTTACTTACTTAGTTACTTAGTTAGTTAGTTACTTACTTAGTTACTTAGTTAGTTAGTTAGTTACTTACTTAGTTACTTAGTTAGTTAGTTACTTACTTAGTTACTTAGTTAGTTAGTTACTTAGTTAGTTACTTACTTAGTTACTTAGTTAGTTACTTACTTAGTTACTTAGTTAGTTAGTTAGTTACTTAGTTAGTTAGTTACTTACTTACTTAGTTACTTAGTTAGTTAGTTACTTACTTAGTTACTTAGTTAGTTAGTTAGTTAGTTACTTAGTTAGTTATTTACTTACTTAGTTACTTAGTTAGTTAGTTACTCACTTAGTTACTTAGTTAGTTAGTTACTTAA
Source organism: Oreohelix idahoensis (assembly GCA_024509875.1). Taxonomy (NCBI): domain Eukaryota; kingdom Metazoa; phylum Mollusca; class Gastropoda; order Stylommatophora; family Oreohelicidae; genus Oreohelix; species Oreohelix idahoensis. The sequence continues at coordinate 5,666 of JAMPIV010007102.1, forward strand.
TTAGTTACTTAGTTAGTTACTTACTTAGTTACTTAGTTAGTTAGTTAGTTACTTACTTAGTTACTTAGTTAGTTAGTTACTTACTTAGTTACTTAGTTAGTTACTTACTTAGTTACTTAGTTAGTTAGTTAGTTACTTACTTAGTTACTTAGTTAGTTAGTTACTTACTTAGTTACTTAGTTAGTTAGTTAGTTACTTACTTAGTTACTTAGTTAGTTAATTAGTTACTTACTTAGTTACTTAGTTAGTTAGTTAGTTACTTACTTACTTAGCTACGTAGTTAGTTACTTACTTAGTTACTTAGTTAGTTAGTTACTTACTTACTTACTTACTTACTTATTCACTTACTTATTTACTTACTTACTTAGTTACTTACTTAATTACTTACTTAGTTACTTACATACTTACTTAGTTACTTACTTACTTACTTAATTACTTACTTACTTACTTAGTTACTTACTTACATATTTACTTACTTAGTTACTTACTTACTTAGTTACTTACTTACTTAGTTAATTGCGTAGTTACTTACTTACTTAGTTACTTAGTTAGTTACAAAGTTACTTACTTAGTTAGTTACTTACTTACCCTGTTACTTAATTACTTACTTAGTTACTTAGTTAGTTACTTACGTACTTAGTTACTTACTTAGTTACTTGCTTACTTAGCTAGTTGCTTACTTACTTACTTAGTTACTTACTTACTTAGTCGTTCTTCTTTTACCCTGGGGTGTAGAGGTTTGCTAGAGAACGAACGAACGAACGAACGAACGAACTTTATTTTCAAAGGGTTGAGAATTGGGCACGCAGGCCCGTCTGACATTCTGCCCTTCCTTTCTCCCGTCTTTTATACTGAGAGTTACTTCTACCACCATCCTCTGGTGCCTAATGTCTGAATTTTGAAGCTGGCTTTTGTGGATTGTAGTCATTGTCCAATACTTGCATCAATAAGTCAAGACTGGAACATAGATGGAGCGATATACAGCCATCTTAGTCTTCTTGCCAAATTTTCTTTTACTGGGGAATCCTCGATTTATGGCTTGAAAAATTCTCCCAGGCCAGGAGGAAGACAGCCGATAGGATAGTCTGGTGCTCTCTCTTCTAAACCTCTACACCTCACGGTAGAAGGGGAACGACTAAGAAAGTAAGTAGCCAAATCTTCTTTGATGCCTCACAGAAAAGGAAAATGATAAAGATTGTTAACCTTGATTAGAATTCATTCATGATCTTTTATCTGTTCACGAAGCACATGCCATCATAAAATATAGGTCAAACCTCCCTGGCTTGTGCAACCATTCAAGCTCTTTCAATATCCTCTTTATCCCCTTCATGTCTGCGTCTAATTCCCATCGATTCGTGTATGTTTTTAGTCTTCCTCTGTTTCAATTACGCTGTGGATTCCCAAACAAGGACTGCCTTGTAATGTTATCAATTAGTTTTCTCAATTTCTGTCATATCCAGTGCCAGCGTCTTTTCCTCATTTCTTGTTCCGCTGGTTCATCTTGTTGTTGTCCATCAGGTCCTTCTCCATCGTACACTCTCAGACGTCATCTTGAATATTTTGAAAGAAAGCAGCAGGATATTTGTATCTCCATAGAGGTTTTCCAGGAATGGTTCTGGTGGTGGCCATATGTGTTTTCTCTGTTGCTCATAAGTCGGGCATCTTTGAAGCAAATGTCCAGCAGTCATTTTATCTATGCCACATTTAGATGCATTCGTAGTTCCTATCTTTAGCTTGTTGAATAGGTGGTATCCCTCTCTGTTGTAGCCGGTGCGGAGTCTGAAGATTACCACTTGTTCTCTTCTGCTGAACTGGTAATATGTATCATTTGTGTGTGGCTTGGATGCTCTGCTTCCCATTTGTTCTTGTATCTGATTCTGGTGAAACATCAGTTCCGCATTTTGTCATCACATTTTAATGCTTCTGTTCTCTGCAAGCACTTATATATGAACGTCTTATTACTTCTGATTTTCCGTGTTTCACAGCCATACAATAAGACAAGCTTGACATTTGAGTTGAAGATTCTAATTCATCATCATCATCCTTCAGCTGACTACCCAAGGAGCATAGGCTTTCAACAACCAAATGTCAAGAGTTCCTGTCCCATACCATCATATTTCCATGCCTTCTTCGTTCCCTTCATGCCTGTCTCCAGTTCTCTTCTCCATGTGTTCTATGATCCTCCTCTATCTCTCATACCCTGGTGATTCCAGAACAAGAGCTGCCTAGTAATGCTGTAAAATACATTATTTTTAGTCCCCAAAGCGGTATTTTTTTTTCTGATACGTTCGAAAATCAGGACAAATCAGAAATCGGAGCTAAATCTGGTCCCAATTAGTTAGAATTCTGAGGTGCTACTTGTCGTGGTTGAGTTAAAGTGTTAGAGTATTTGTCGAGTTAGACAATTGTAGTGAAATCGACAATGAGAGTGAACTGACAAAATTATAGATTACACATAGATATTGTGTAAATAGGGTGAACTTGAGACCCACCTGGAAGAGGATTCATTAAAGTTATCTCTCTCTCCAAGCCTCAACACACTTAAATAGTCTAAGCACCACCCGCTTTCTCTCCTTTCTCTTGTCAAAAATAGATACTATAGTAAGAGCTTGTATTATTAAGAATGGATGAAGGGTCGTGAACAGCGCGTTAATAAATGAGTAAAATTTATTAAAGGTTCTTGAAGAAGAAAAGATATATGAAAATAAGTATATCAGCACAACAACCAGCCCCTCCACCATGCAAAGGCACAACAGGCCAATCACCTGTTTGTCTTAAACTATGATTACAAGCAATATAAGAGAGAAAACCGGACTGATTCTAAAGGCGACGAACTGGAACGGACTACGGACTACGACTTATGGAACATGGAACACAAGAAGTATAAATGGGAAAGAAGAGGAGCTGATGGAAGAGATGAGGAAAGCAAAACTAGAATTCCTGGCTATTACCGAAACAAAGAAAAAGGGACAAGGAGTCATGGATCTCGATGGCAACACTCTGCTATACAGTGGTGTACCCACATCTGAAAGAGCTAAAGGGGGCGTGGGTTGCATTGTGGCCAAAAACCAGAAAGATAGTATCAAGGGATGGAACTTTGTCTCGGAGCGCATTATGGTTGTAAAACTAAAAGAAGGAGAAACCATAGTCAACCTGGTCATAGTGTATGGGCCAAATGAGGATGAGAGAGAGCAGAGGTCAAGGAAGAATTCTTCGAGCTGCTTCAAAGGACAGTGGATGACTGCCTAGATGAAATTATCATGCTCGGAGATTTCAATGCCAGAGTTGGAAATGACCATGCTAGATGGGGTGGAGTTATCGGAAGATATGGAGAAGATACTCTCAATGACAATGGAAAGCGACTCCTCAGATTCTGCAGTGAGCAGAATCTGATCATTACCAACACAAAGTTCCCCCATAAGCGCATACATGCATACACTAGGTGTGAACCAACAAAGAATGAGAAGTCAGTGATCGACTATGCCATTGTTAGGAGGAGCTCATTCAAATATGTCCGGGATGCTAGAGTCTGGAGGGGCCAGAGATTGGAAGTGATCACTACCTGCTTACAATCAAAAGAACAACTGAAAGAGTTGCTCAGCCTAGGAACTGTCCAGCACCACGCAAGAAACCAAGTAAACGAACGGAAGAAATGAGCATTAAGCTGAAAGAGCCAGAAATTAAGACCAGATATCAGGGGCTTATTGCTACAGCGGTGAGAAACACAGAAGAACAACCTGATGACTTGGAAACCCTTTGGCTTAAATTCAAGGACATCATAAAGACAGCTGCTTCAGAAGCATGTGGTGAAGTCCGACTTGGGAACAAGAGAAAGAGGACACCTTGGTGGACAGAGGAAGTCAAAGAGAAAATAAGAGAGAAGAAAATGGCATGGAAACAATATTTAGGAGCTAAAAACACAGCAGGACAAATAGAGAAATATAGAGAATATGTGATACTCAGAACAGAAGCAAAGAACAAGGTACTAGCAGCAAAACAGAAGTCCTGGGAAGAATTTGGAGAAAAGCTAGAAAAGGATGCGCAAGAAAACCAGAAATTGTTCTATAAGACCCTAAAGAACATGAGGAAGGAAAAACAATGCCCTCTTAAATTTATAAAGGACAAGCAAGGCAAATTGCTTACTGCCCCGAAGGAAGTAATGGAAAGATGGAAAGAATATTTCTCAGAACTCCTTGATGGTGAGCAAGGTAGAGCATCAGAAATGATAACCACTAGCACAGAAGAGGATACAAATGGTGATGAAGATGACATAAAGATGGAAGAACTGAAGGCAGCACTGGAGAAAATCAAGATGGGCAAAGCAGCAGGGCATGATGGTATAACACCAGAAATGGTTAAGTACATGGGAGCATCAGGCGACCTATTACTCCTAAGGGTCCTACAGGCAGCATGGTGCAACAAGGCCATACCAAAGGATTGGGAGATTGCCATCATAACACCGATTTTCAAAAAGGGTGACAATCGACAATGTGGAAACCACAGAGGCATATCCCTTCTCAGTGTCCCTGGTAAAATCTACTCTAGAATCCTAGAGCAGAGACTCCGATGCCTAGCTGAGCTACAATTGGATGAAGCCCAGTGCGGATTCCGAGCAAACCGAAGTACTCAAGACCTAATCTTCACACTCAGGCAGCTGAGTGAAAAGAGTGAGATCCATCTTTGTTTCATAGATCTGGAAAAGGCGTTTGACAGGGTCCCCTGGAGCAAACTTTGGGACTGTTTGGCAAGGAAGAACATTCCAGCACCTCTGATTCATGCTATACAGAGCTTCTACAAGTCTTGCAGAAATTATGTGAGGACAGCAAACTATAAGTCAGAAGAGTTCAGGACCACCACTGGTGTAAGACAAGGCGATATCCTGTCACCTTATCTTTTCATACTCCTCATGGACGATGTCATCAAGGCATGTAAGGAGAGAACAAGAAAGTATTCAGTGGGGTACTGGAAGATGAGACAGGTCTGTATTTCAGAGCTAGCATTTGCTGATGATGTTGTCCTGATTGCTAAATCAGAGACACATCTCCAATCCAACCTGCAAGTCTTGAAGGAAGAGCTGGAGAAGAGAGGGATGGTCATAAGCAGCTCTAAAACAAAATCCATGGTGATATCACGAGAAGAAAGAAAACATCAGATTAAGTTGGGAGAACAGGTCCTGGAGCAGGTCGACCACTTTAAATATCTCGGAGCTATTATAGACCGAAAGGGGGGGCATCAAAGAAGAGTTGGCCACTCGAAAAGCAGCGACTGGGAGACTTTATTAGGCCATAAATCGAGGATGAGGTATCTGAGGAAGGTGGTTGAAGTAACAAGAAGAGACATGGTCCGCAACCAGACGATACGTCAAGGCCTAAAATCCCACCCGCTGCAGACCCAAATAGAACAGTCCCAACTAAGATGGTTTGGCAATGTCTGCAGAATGGGAGAAGATCGGCTACCACGACAAGCATGGGAAACAAAGAGCCAGGGATCCAGACCTCCAGGACGACCCAGAGTCCGCTGGGAGGACAACATTAGACAATCTTTGAAGGACCGAGGACTAGAATGGAACCAGGCCAGGAAGAAGACAGCCGATAGGATAGTCTGGCGCTCTCTCTTCCAAACCTCTACACCTCACGGTAGAAGAGGAACGATTAAGTAAGTACGACTAAGTAAGTAGGCACAACAACATAAGAAACATCAATAATCACATCAAGTTTACAAATATGCAATTACACACCAACGAACACACACACCACCAACATAAAACCTGTCCTGTAGAACACCGAGAAAATAAATAAACAAAATTCTCAATCCTTCCGTTTTTGGAGAACCACATTCGATAACTCCAGTTAGTTCTTTACGTGTAGATATCCTCCATAGGTGATGGAATAACGTAAATAAATCCACTGTAGGCGCTATCGTTGGTTACACCCTAATGACGAGATAGGCTGTAGATGACTCTGTCTATCTTCGGCTGACCGCTTATACGTGCGGGGTTTTAAATGACCAGAAACACACCCACGACGAGGTCACTTTACGACAAATGGTCCATTGCGCTATTATCCCGGCGCGTGAGAAATTTAGGCCTGCGTACTTGGTATTAAATCCGGTTTGGCTGGCTTGACTTTAATTGTGACTGAGTGCTCCGTTTAAGCACAAAGTCTGGTGTTTTCAATTCTGCTGAAGACGCTGCGCTGATAGATACGCTGGAAACCACAATGCCCTGACTGGTGATCAAGAGGCGAGTAGGAAACCACTACTGCCAAATTCAATTTCAGATTTTGCTTTAGCTCTTTAAACACTGCGTGAGCTTATTTCCCGTTAGAGGGATGGGAGTTGACAAAGGGTTGTAATTCAGGTAGGGGTGACAACTCGTGGTGCTAATTGCTTTCAGAAAACCGCGAGCTCGAAGAGGATGTAACGTTCTTCGCCTAACTGAAATCCTGCGATAGCCGTGAGTATCCTAAAAACTGAGACCCAAAAGAAACGACGTTTACATCAAGCAAACAATACAATTACAATAACGTTATACTAAACAGTTATGCTCCACTATGTGATCTATTATTATGGTTGTCATTGCTATGATAGTCTCGGCTGTCTTTATCCGTGTGAGTCGACTTCCTGTTACTTCCACTCTATCAATGATCAGCATGCGCCCGCATAGGCTAATATATTTTGTACACACATGTATCTGTCAGCAAATGTTCTGACAGCAAAATCTACTCCGTCTTCTTCCAACTCAAAATACGGGACACCTAACCCTGTAGTTCCAGCTGGGTGGATATGCTATTCATCTTACAACATTAAGTGAATTTACATAAAAATACAGCATTTGACATTACATAATAAATGGTATGTGCCCCTTGGGGTCGATACACAAAAAGGGAAAAAATAATAACCTCCTAAGATTTAATACATGGAGAATGCAAAATTATTGCTATAATAATACGGTTGTGACTGAAACCTAAGGCTGCTTTCTGGACTGCCGTGAAAGTTATAAACTGGGGTCTAACTACACAAGTAGGCATATAATAATTCTACACAACCACTAGAAGTTTCTATCAGAAAGTAATAAGTGACTATCCCCTATAATTCAGTGTTATAGCACACGCACATCACTATCCAGTTTTAAGTGAATAACTTATACCACTGATATTTCCTTAAAGTAATGACGCTTTTAGCTCACTCGTTAACCCATGGTAAGCACTGAACGGACTACTCTGATTCTTCGTCTAGTAAGCATCTGTTATCGTAAGTTTACCAATAACCCATTGTAAACAATAACACAAGTAGACACGTACTGCTTAAGCACCCGTTTAACTAAGGCGGTGGACGGCGCTACATTATCACTGAATTAATTACCAGGAGAATCACCTAACAGAGTTCAAGTCACACTCCTATCAGGTGTATATAATAGCTAACATGAATATATATATATATATATATATATATATATATATATATATATATATATATATAATATATATATATATATATATATATATATATATATATATATATATATATATATATATAATAAAATATATCTACTTACCCCGAGATGACGAGAAATAGGCAACACAATTTAGTTCTGCTGTGCTAACATCTCCTTAGTCTCATTTGGCCATCTGCGGGCAGGAAAATTTTACGAGTGTGCTTGACTGAGCAAACCTATCTAAATTTTATAGTCTACCAGAGACGCCAAACCCCATCGCGTGTTCCCACGGATGTACGGCGTAACGAATCAGGAGTAAGACAAATATTATTCTAGAATCTACATCAGAAGACAACGCCCGCGAGAAAGTTTCCCAGATAGACATAATATTATTCTGTGAGCGATCAGAGCCCACAACAAAATCTCTCAGAACGAACGTGAGTTTTGTCTCCCCTTTGCTTCCGCTACCGACTGTAGGCTAGCGGTTCGCTTCAAAGAACTATTTCTCGCTCGTGATCAAACACTGTTACCAGCAAGAAACGTTTCCCTAGTCAGACACCGCCAGGTGCAGCTTAGGTAATATTATCTGACCGCGACTGACCAACTGGGGAATTTATATTGAAGGCCAGAACGAAATAGAACCACGGGGTGGGATCTGAGAGGGGAATAATAATGGGCTGCGTAGGTAAAATCTGGAAGAAAAGAAAACTGAAAGTGCAAAAAATCGAGGAAACCAGAACATTACAAGATAACAAAAATGGGACATGTTGGTAAAATAAAATTATCAGTCAAATCTGTGACACTAGTGTACTTTGAATTTCCACCGCTCCATTGGTGGAACTGCAGGAAGCTGATATAAAAGTTGCATTGTTTGGTTTGGGTTTTTTTAAGGACTATCTTCAATGCACACGAACAACTCCATCAGTGCTCCGATCTCCTCCCTTAGATCCCACAAGGATGGTCTCAGCACAGTGCATGAACTCCGTAACACCGGCGAGAATCATAAAGTGTGTATATAGGAATCACACATTCTATAAATATTTCTGTGGTGGGTAGTTATCTAATATTTAAATTTTGCCAGGGCAGCGGCCGTATGACCTATTCTTTACGATTTCCAACTGCCGTGACATTTTTAACGTGCCCAACGGGACATCCTACATTTTTCGCCCTTATCCGTGAAGGCTAGGTATCCGATCTGATTACCCGGGCGACCAGGGGGTAGTATAACATCATTAGGACCACTGGTTCTAAAAAAAAAAAAAAGTTCATACATTATATTCCCTCTACTGGGAATCGAACCCGGTACTCTAGAATTCTATGTGGACACCACTTTACCAGTCCGACCTTAATGGGTTGGGCTTTGATTTAGTTTGATTGTTTGTCTGAGAATGTCTTTGTTTTAAGCGAATTTGACGCACTTTTGTCCTCTTCCTGTCTTCTGTTTGTGTTTATACTGGGAGAGAGGTTATTTCTTTGTCTGGCGTATTTTCCACAAATGCTGATATGTAAAATTGTAAGTTTACACTTTTACATGAAAATTTGCAAAGAATGAGCGCAAACAAAATACAAAATAACAAAACCCCTACAATTTCCATTGTAAATGGGAATATGACTTTTTTTTTCTCCTGATGTGAATGAGAAATGGGTTTGTTTTCTGCAGGCTTTCTTAATCAGGTTTCCAAGGAAACCCTTCAGTTCAGCGAGAGGTGACGAGAGGTTCCGCGAGAAATCGCGATTGCACAAAAAAAAAAAATGTCGTATTATTTTAACTTTGCTCGCAGGGCGAGGTTAGCGCGCGCAGTGGTCATCAGTGACTAAGCAGCCCCATGTGACAGTGTGCAATAGTGCAATAGTACCGTGTTCACTTGGTTCATTCTTGTCTCGGTTTTTGACGCGAGACAACGAAAAAAGCCCAGACCTAAGGGTGTTTTATATTTGGACATCACATGTGCCCTAATATAACCGACTAGGTTGAACGGGACGCGCCTCGCTAAAACCAGGCAAAACTTTATTAAAAAAAAAAAAAAGGAAGACTGTTAATGTGTGCTGGAGGATGATAGACTAATGACGTCAACCTCTCCATCCCAAAATACCACATTTCATTAGCATGTTGTAGCGTATACATTTGTGATAAGACTTTTAGGCATACTTGGATAAGGTTTTTAAAAAATCAAGTAGAAATTTAAAAAACAAGAAAAAAAAACTGGTGTCTTCTACCTGCATTACTAACTTGCATTAGAGTTGATAACATCTGTGGGGAGGGAGGAACCACACGAAACGATTATGGTAATAAGTTGGGCAAAACAAACAGATCTACAGAAAAAAAAATCATTCTCTACTCAAAAGCATTGACCATTTTTATTGTACAAACGTACAACGTAATGATCACGCTAACGTACCGTGACCTGTAGATTTGATAATTTTTAAATTTTTATGCAGGGGTTCCCTGAGACCTGAAAATTATTGTAGCAAAATATGCGAGAATAAACGCTCAATTCAGTACGATTTAGGCATAAAACGATAATAAATACATTAGCCCGCATGTGTCTGACGGTTGGCATCTTCGATGCCAGCAACGCTTCCTTTTGCACAGTGCTAAGCCTATAGAACGATTTCACGGAAAAAGTCTGACACGCTTTAGTTTCGTTTTCGAGAAACACTACTAATAGTTAATTTTTACCCAATCTGCTGTATACACTTTGTAGTTTACCCTTACTAACTATTGGCGGAAGCATACCGCAATATAGCTATCTGAAGTAAAACTTTCTGTCAACTTTGTAGCAAAATCAGTAGTAATCCTTACATTTTTGGTAGTATTACACGATACGATGCTAACACTAACTGCTACGAAACAAGACATATTTACACATATTCACTGCGGAATAAAAAGGTACGAGTAATAGGAAATTACCCAAAAGGCCCTACAATTTCCATTGTAAATGGGAATATGACTATTTTTTTTTCCTGACGTGAATGAGAAATGGGTTTGTTTTCTGCAGGCTTTCTTAATCAGGTTTCCAAGGAAACCCTTCAGTTCAGCGAGAGGTCACGAGGGGTTCCTGTAAAGTTTCTTTTCTTCTTTCCACTCTGTAAAGTGTCAGTCGGTGTGCTCTGTAAGGAAGAGTGGTGTGTTGTTGAGATCAGGCATGCTCCAGTCTACCCAGCTGTAAATGGGTAACTCACCCTAGTCCTGAGTTAGGGAAGGCAAAGGCTCCAGGGGAAGCAGGCCCTAAACTTGGTCACTCCAACCGACGCAGGATGGTGTATGTATGGAGTAGAAGTGCAGAGTGTGATTACCGCGAATGGTGTACTGTTCGTGTGCTGACCAATATAACCACTCATACACTTGTGTCTACAAGGCACCAATGCAGACTGCTGGAATCTTTGTTTACTCAATTTATTCAGACGTACACACTGGGACATACGAGTACATCATGGTATGTTGACATATCAATTTGTAGGTATACATAGCAGATCTGAAGTCATGACACATTCAGAAATAATGGGCAGTACATCAAAAGTTCAATGTCATGATACATTATGGCCGCATCCCCCTATCTGACTAAACGCGTCAGTGAAGGCAGATCGGTAAATAACTAAGGTTACTTGACGTCCATAGTTTTTAGTATATATTATGAAACCACGAAAGAGGGGTTTCTAGCAAGATTGAGATCTCCCTGTCACTGTCCGATAATAGGATAAATAATCTGTTCTCTTGGCAGTGATCAAAACATATGATGACCGAAATCTAACATGGCCGCCTCCCTGAGTTGTCGTTCACTCATTCATAGGAAGGAGAATATAAGCCAGAGTTAATTTATAATGGGTATATAACTGATTTCATAAATGTTTCCATACAGCTCTACGGTGATCAGGTTAATTCACGTAGCCATAACCGCTGCAGGAAAGTCTGTCATCTTCGTCGATACAAAACACGACCCTAGCGATACGAAGCACAATGTTCCATCTAGGTCGAATCGACATGAGATCATCAAAATAGGGTCTGGCAATACATGGAGTCCGAATTATACATTGTACCGTACCTTAGGAGAGTCTCTAACATAAACTATAGTAGAGATACCATCTCCTTTAGAAGAAAACCACTTCATGAATCGTATTTCCTTAAGAATCTACCAGCCCTTTGAAAAATGCGTACCCGCCATTATCACGGTACATCGGAACTCATCACGACTTGTCAAGACAACTCATACTTCCGCTAGACCGGAATAATAAGAATCTAGTCCCTCCTACCCATCCAAAATATACAATATAGGACTGATTCTACTTGTACTAATAATATGTAATACATATGAATTCAGGCCATAAACATAATAAGCAAATTAATATATTTTCTGGCCCTAAAAAATAAGTACAAACGTAAGAGCAATCCATGCGCCGGATCAATATCAAGAACGATTACTCCTATAATCAAAAGTGTGAATCAAACATGGATTCTCTCGCTTTTACCATAGACAGCATTTTCATACACAAATGAATGAATGTCTATATTTTTCCCATATTAAATAGCCATATAGATTTTTGTAATATGTGCGTCAAAATATGCACGCAACAGATTACCACACCCCTCGGGAAAAAAAAAATGGTACATTTTTTTTTTTTTTTGAAACACATCTAGGAGCAACATACAATAGGCTCACAACGCACCAATAACAATGCGCAGATGATAAGCATAAGTTTTATGACCTTAGAGAAAGTACTTCTCTAAGTATAAATATTTCCAGAGAGGTGTCACCAACGCATACTACAATATTAGCAATGACACAATTTCCACATTAGTTTATACATAAATTTCATCTAAGATATCTTAACATCATGATCATCAAAGACGAAAAACATTGAAAGATCAGCGGTGAATAAATATCAATGAACCGCTAAGTAGTGTTACAATCAATATATGATATATTACATATGTGTACACATTTCAACATAGAAACAACTGTATCAAAGTTGTATAACAGTTATGAATCATGTGGGCATCTAGACAAAATATCTGCCATCACATTTTCTGACCCACGGATAGCTCGCACCGAAAAATGAAATGGCTGTAGAGCAATCGCGTATCGCGTTGATCTCGCGCTCTTCAGATTTTTACTCTGAATAGCCGTAAGAGCTTTCTGGTCAGTTTCCACAATGAAATGCGCGCCCAGAAGAAATCTTTGCAGTTTAAGGATTGACCAAACCATAGCCAATAATTCACGGTCTAGGACCGAGTAATTCTTCTCTGCGGCATTTAATTTCCGAGAAATATACATCACAGGATGCAGAGTTCCAGAGTACTCTTGCATTAGTGCTGCTCCAATCCCGGTGGATGAAGCGTCACTACGAAGAATAAATGTCTTATCCTTAGAAGGCAATACTAGGATAGGTGAAGTAGAAAACATAGTTTTAACCTTATCCAAAGAGGATTGACATTCTTGAGTCCAATGGACTACATTAGGAGACCCTTTCTTTAGCAAGGAAGAAAGAGGTGACATAATGGAGGACAGATTCGGGATGAATCGTCCATAAAATTGTATTAGACCTAAGAGACTTCGTACTTGCTTTTTAGTCTTAGGAATAGAAATGTTAAGTATCTTACTTGTATTATGGTCTTCTGTTTTTAGGAACCCATGACCAACACGGTGTCCTAAGAAAGATATTTCGCTAAAACCAATACATGCTTTCGATGGTTTCGCTGTCAGGTTATGCTCGCGTAAGATAGACAATAGTTCATTTATACCATTATAGTGATCGTTCCAAGTATCACTGAAAAGACAGATGTCATCAAGATACGCAATGACATCTGAGCGATGAGATAGGATTCGACGCATCATGCGTACAAATGTTGCAGGGGCGTTCATAAGACCGAAAGGCATGAAATTCCATTGGAATAGACCCCTAGGCGTCGAAAAAGCAGTAAACGGTTTGGCGTGTTCGGATAGTGGAACTTGCCAATATCCCTTAGACAAATCGAGTTTAGTAAAGAAGTGAGAATTCGATAGTCTCGTAAGTAGCTCTTCTAGTAAAGGCATAGGTTCAGCATCAAATTTAGTCACTTGATTCAATTTGCGATAATCCACGCAAAGACGTATGTTATTGTCTTTTTTCCGTACTATAACCATCGGCGAAGAATATGCTGATGTGGATGGTTCAATAATTTTTAACTCTATCATCTCATCTAACTCTTTCTCTACCTGTGCTTGAAAATGTATCGGGATAGGATACGGTCTGACTCTTATAGGACTATGGTCAGTAAGAATAATGTCATGTTGAATGACATCAGTTTGACCAGGAATGTCAGTAAGGACATCCTGAAATTGTTCTAACATAGTAGAAACTTGTTTCTGCTCTCCTGGAGATAATTCTGGAGAAATTGCAACATCTTTCCATGATTCATTAGAGTGAAGAGGAATCATTGGAAAAGGTAAATTTACATCCGAGAAACTCGTTTCCTCATCCTGTATTACTGACAGAGATGAGTACTGTCCATGTTGGACTGGAAAATCGTCCGTTGCCTGGAAAACAGGTTGTAAATAATCAGGACGTTCATGGAATTCCGTGAGCATGTTGATGTGGAAGGTTTTACGCTTCCCGTCAATATCGACGATATAGTCAACATCGGAAACTTTTGATATTATATCGTACGGACCTTTCCAAGAAATGAGAAGTCTATTTTCCCTACAAGGTAGCAAGACAAATGCTTTGTCACCTGGACAAAGTTGTCGCAAACATCTCTTTTTATTGGCAAATTCCCTTGCCTTCTGTTTCGCAAATTCAGAAGAAGCAGTTGCCAATTTGCATGCTTCAATAATCTTGTGTCTAAGTGCGATGACATATTCATAAGAGGATTTTGTGTCATCGACAATATTATCAGCAGTTATAAGATCATGAAGTAAGGACATAGGACCTCGCGGTTTCGCGCCAAAGACAAGTTCAAAGGGAGAAAATCCTGTATGTTCGTTGGCGACCTCTCTATATGCAAAGAGAGCCGCGGGTAAAACCCTATCCCAATCCTGAGGATGATCTTCTGTTATCTTACCTAGTAGGTTTTTCAGAGTTCTATTCAAACGTTCCACCATCCCATTGGACATAGGATGATAAATACTACTCAGCGATCTCTCTATCTTCAGAGTCGACATTACTTGAGACATGGTATCCGATATGAGTTGGGTACCATGGTCGGATAATATTTCTGCTGGAAACCCCAGACGAGAAAATATTAACCAAAGAGCATCTGCGACATCAGCAGTAGTTATGCTCTTTAGAGGAACAGCCTCCGGCCAACGTGTGCACATATCAACACACGTCAAAATAAATTGGTGTCCTCTAGCAGACTTTATCTTAAATGGACCAATGATGTCTATCGCCATTTTTTGAAATGGCCGAATGGGAATGTCTGCAGCCTGAATAGGTGCATCATGGCGTGGACCTCTGGATTTAATCTCTTGACATACTTTACAAGATCGACAATAGATTCGTATGTCCTTATTCACAGCAGGCCAAAAGAAAGATTGAAGAACTCTAGCTTTAGTACGGGAAAAACCCATATGTCCAGCACACTGCGAATCATGAGCGTGCTGTAAGATTTTAACTCTCATATTTTTAGGCACAAGGATTTGAGAATGAATGGACTTAGCGGAGTCTTGTACCATACGTACAAGTACGCCATTCTTCATCGTAATCCAAGATTTACGATTTGTATCCTTATTCGGATCACCTTTTGTTGCCAGAGTAAAGAATTTCTTTAGAGTAGGATCATCTTCCTGCTGTTTGATAAAGGAATCGTGGGAAATCTCCAAGGGATCATCTTGGATCTGCGCATCATTATCTTCAGAATGTGAAGATTGTGGCATATTAAGAGCTTGAGCCCTAGTGATTACTGCATTAGCAGATTGCATATTAACATTTTCCCAATTAGAAATTTGCTGTGGAGTGCATTCTTTCACTCCATGAATGCGACCGATGATAAGATCAGCGATCGGATTCGGCAAGAGACATGCTTGCACCTCTCCTGTAAAGAAAGGCGTAGCAATATTGATAATGGCAGTGGAGTACTTCTCCAATGTGCCACCAAATGTTACACATTTGACTATATTGCCTGTAGCTCGAGAAGGATTTACGAGTGATTGCCTCACTCCAATGGTAGTGCACCCCGAATCGAAAAGAATTGATACCGGAGTACCATCTATTAGGCCCCTATTAAAGACAAGAGCACCCCTTCCATTATGCGCAATTGACGCATGGAGAGCGGGAAGCGGGTGACCGCAGCTTAAAGTAGAAACTGTGGTTGGATCGAATAATGTTTTGCATTGCGAACACTCAGATGCTCTAGCAAAATCGAAAGCGGAATTTGCTACACTATTGGAGTCTTTTTTATCATTATTCTGATTATCCGTGTCGTGGAACTCCTGTTGTGCAGAGTTAGCCTGGTAATACGATTTACCATGTCTTTTGTGTTGTGATCTACCTCGGTTATAATTGTCTCTATAATTATTATTGCCTCTGTTATAACCCCTATTTGGGTTTGAATCATAATATTCATGATCATAATCATCACGCTCATTATATTGAGTATCCCTGTAATATTGTTTCTGTTGTCTCCATGAAGCACTTGGGTAGTTCCTATAGCTACTCCCTTTTCGAGAATTTCTAACATTATGGGTACCCCTCGCGTGTCGAGGACTATCAGCCCGATTCCAGTTCTTCAAAGAAGAACCCTGATTTGAGTGGTTATCTTGGTTTTGATATTTATTCCAATTAACTTTTTTATCAAATTTATTTTTAGCTCCTTGGAATTTGTGTGAGTAATTCTGATTATATTCTGTTGCCGAAGCAACTGGCATACTCTCTTTAATGTTAGAGTTACTAAGAATCATGTCAGGGTGTGCCGTGGCATACTGGTCACAATATTCTTCCATTTGCTTTATTGTACCAGGTTTACGCTCATGTAAGAACTCTAGGAATGATTTATTTACAGAAGACATGACCTTGTCTCTTAGCAATAAATCCGTAAGACCATCAAATGTTTTCTCTGTTTTGGATAATTCAATCCATCGTGAAAGTGTAATTCGTGCTTTTGAGATGAAATCTGAGAATTCTACACCTACCTCAGGTCTCATTGTTTTAAACAAAAGACGATAACCTTCCTCAGACAGCTGATATCTCTTTATCAAAGCTGCCCTAACAGCATCATAATTATCTTTGTCGGCCTCTTCAACAAAATATAACTTACTCAGAGACTCCCCTTTTAGATTTTCAGACAACTGATTCACATACTGTGATTTGTCAACATTATGAGATCGACAAGCCCGTTCAAATCTAGAAAGCCAAAATGTTATGTCATCACTGGTAGGGTTAAACGCTGGTACCTTGACCTTGTACACAAAGGGTTTACCATTACCACCAGATGCCTGATTAACATTACTCATACATGTCAATTTTAATTTCTCTAATTCAAACTCATGTTCTCTTATTGCTTTTCTCTCTTCAGCTTCTCTATCTAATCTTCTCTGTTCTGCAGCAGCTTCTAATTTTTTCTGTTCTGCAGCAGCAGCAACTTCTAATTTTTTTCTGTTCTGCAGCAGCTTCTAATTTTTTCTGTTCTGCAGCAGCAGCAACTTCTAATTTTTTCTGTTCTGCAGCAGCAGCAACTTCTAATTTTTTCTGTTCTGCAGCAGCTTCTAATTTTTTCTGTTCTGCATCAGCTTCTAATTTCTTCTGTTCTGCATCAAATCTCCTTTCCTCCACTTGCATCTGCAATTTCTTAAGTTCAGCAGCAGTATCAGCTTCTTTTTCTAATCTTTTTTCTTCAGCTAGAGCTTTCCTTTCTTCTGCAGCAGCTTTTTTTTCTTCTATTTGAAGTTTTCTCTCCTCAGCCGCAGCTTTTTTTTCCTCAGCAGCAGCTTTTCTTTCTTCAACAGCAGCAGCAATTTTTTTCTCTTCTGCAGCTAATGCTTTGTCATATTGAGCAACAGCCCATTGTTCTAAGTCTTTTCCAGTCTTATCAAGAGATTTTCCTTGTGCAATAAAATAATCTAATGTAGACATATTGTCTTCTTAAATCAGAAACCTGAAAAAGTAAATAAATTACCCTCTTTCACGTTAATGAGAGACAAGTCTATACCATAGACTTAGTCTTAGTCCAAACTTGTATGGTTTAAAATAACCAATGATAACTTGAGTACCTATGGACAACAATAACTGTATCTCAAATACTGTGGGAGACAAGCCTTACAAAGGTCTTGTATATCTCAATGTAATCAAAGATCACTTGGGTACCTGTGGAAAATAATCATAAAGTACTGATCTGTACTATACTATCAGTGTATACCACTATAACTCCTATGTCATATGTCAACTAAAGACATTACAAAGGACAAACAAGAAAATACAATATGAACACATTTGCAGAGATCAAATTAAATTAAATAGGAGAAATGAAAAAAAATGATCACAGAAACCGTGATGATAACTGCCATAATATAACAAGACAAATAACGCCACAGTGTATAAACATAAGGGTGTAAAAAAACTGAAATGAAAGGAAAGATGAGACCTACAATTATACAAACAAATCAAACAAAAATAAAGAACAGAAAAAATGTTACAAATACAAATATGAAACAGTCGTCACAACTAACCAAATATTTGCAAACTATGTTGCATGCAAATTTCAATTAAGAAATTGCTCCCTATCGAACGCCAGAACAAGACCAATATCACTCGGTATTTCCTGTTCTAGTCACCTCCCATCCAGGCCCGCAACATATAAACACCTACACATATAAACAAATAACATGTAAGCATAAATAGCATATAGCATACAATATAATTTATGTCATGAATGGAATGTGTTGCAGGTATGGTGTTGTAAAGCAGGCACAGTTTATTTTAATTCTAATAACTTGCCACTTTATTGAGTAATAGATTTAATTCTAAACTATTACACTGTCAATTTTTCTCTTTTGAGCATATGAAGATCCAACGATGAACTATGCACTTTATGTTCAACAACACTGTGATTCTTCTGTACGTTGAGAAATGTCAACAATACTGCTCCAGATATTTTCTACACTTGATACCACTGTCCTGTGTAATACTCTGTACAGCGAAAAACTGTCAACAAGCGCTGACCTAGATACAGCATCCTATCGGTAATACAATGGGGTCAGAAAGGGAGAGTTGGTTTACTCCCCTACGTCTATATATATCGGCTGTAGTAGAAAAGAATGATGGTTTCAGCACCTGATTATATCTACAGTCGTTTGCTGATGTATTGATACCAATTATATTATTCACCATTGCTATGCTATATGTCGTCAAGATCGTACTGACTTTGTATATGCTGATGAACGTCTACTGTCCTGTGTCGTGAATAAATGCATGAAACGTCACCAGCTGTTACCATTACTGACTTTCCTCGTTGTGAGTCAAAGTGACGTCCTTGTGACCTGTGTACTGTAGTCCTGTGTGGACCTTCATGTACTATCAACACATCAGACAACCTACTAGACACGAGACACCCCTCCATACAGCCTTCAACATCCCCTGGTGTCTACAGAAGTATATTACCACCACACTTGGTGACTACCAAATATTACACCAACATTTTGTGGCCAATTCTACTTCTACATTTCTGCGTGGCCAATATTACTTTCAACATTTTTTGGTGAACAATAATCACCACTGCTACCCTGTGGTGGACTACAACAAATAATACTTCAACATTTTTGGTGGCCAGCTGGTTTCGTCTGGTAACCAGCACTTACGGGGTCAATAACCCATTCATCATTCAGAGGTCAAGTTTCGGTGAACTGTTCTCGCCTCATGCCTTCAAGATAACTAGGTCAGCATATTACACAGTTTCCCTGCAATCAACATTGTGACGTGTCAGAGTAATATGTGTACTGTACTTGTAAGCTGAAAGTACCCGACGCTGCCTGATAGATTGCCGATTTTGCAGTTTTCAACGTAAGAAGGTCAATTGCCGATTCAATCGAGTAACTGCTTTAAGAAGGTCAAGTACCGATTGCATCAAGTTACTGCTTTACTATATCAGAAGGTCAAGTTCCGTGTCAGTCGTCGTTACAGTTTTGTGATGCAAGTCCAGATGTTTGATCAGCGTTGGATCATCTATCTTTAGAATGCTGATTACCACCTGTTCTTTGCCGTGTTGACGATAGGATTAACATAAGATAAGTGGCCTATTTTGTTTGTGAACTGTGCCCTTATGTTGTGTTAACTGAGCCTTCTGTGTTTGCATATCCTTTTTGTTATATGTTTATATGTTACATGTTGTTTATATGTGTTTATATTTCAGCGGGATTCAGGTTGGGTGGTGACTCCTTTAGAATATACCACGTGACAGAGGTTTTCTATTGAGAGCGTTTTCTTTAGGGACTATGCAAATTTCCCATAGCGAAATTTGCTAGCGACAATAGTTGCTATATTTGTTTAGTTGTGACGAGGTGTGCTTTTTTCTTCGTCGTTTTTTGTAATATTTGTTCTGTTTTTTAGTTTTGAATTGATTTGTTTGTATTTGTTCGCCTCCTCTTTTCTATCATTCAGTTCTATACACCCTTTTTGTTTATACACTGTGACGTCATTTGTTTTGTTTGATTTTTTTTCGCAGTTATCATCACAGGCTCTGTGATATTTTTTTTCTTTGGTTTTTCTTGTTGATTTAGTTGATTTCTGCGAATGTTTTCATATTGTCTCTTATGATTGTCCTTTGTCTATGTTGTTTGTTGACATACGCTATTAATAGATATATTTAGTCATGCACTATTGATAGACATATTTGGTCATGCACTATTAGCTGTGTAGTGCACTTATGATAAAGAATCGACTGGTGGAGTTATTATAATACAGTTGATTTTACAAGTTCTTTTGCAAAAGACTTGTCTCCCACAGATATTGGGATCATATAATGTGATTATACAAGTGCTTTATTTAAGACTTGTTACCATTAAGGTTAGAATAAGATAATTTATTATTTCAGGTTTTGGTCTCATATTATTAGACATTATGTCTACACTTGAGTACTTTATTGAGCAAGGGAAATCCCTTGGCAAGACTGGTGATAAGTTGGAAGAATATGCAACTACTCAATATGACAAGGCATTAAAGTTGGAAGAAAAGATAATGGAAATAGAAGCTGAACAAAAGAAAGCAGAAGCTGAGAATTTAAAATTGCAGATGCAGGTGGAGGAAAGGAGATTCCAGATGGAAATGGAAAAATAAAAAAGAGTAGCTGAGGCTGAAGAGAAAAAGTTAGAAAGAGAGGCTGAAAATAAAAGACTAGAAAAAGAGGCTGAAAATAAAAGACTAGAAAAAGAGGCTGAAAATAAAAGACTAGAAAAAGAGGCTGAAAATAAAAGACTAGAAAAAGATGCTGAAAATAAAAGACTAGAAATAGAGGCTGAAGAGAAAAAGTTACAAAGAGAGGCTGAAAATAAAAGACTAGAAAAAGAGACTGAAAATAAAAGACTAGAAATAGAGGCTGAAGAGAGGAAATTACAAAGAGAGGCTGAAGAGAGAAAAGAAAAAGCAAAAATGGAGCACGAAGAAAAACTCTTAGCTTTAGAGTTAGAGAAGTTAAAGTTGATGAACATGGGTAATGCTAATGATCCAAATAAGGTGTCATCTTCTGATAAGTCTAATGCTAGAACTTTCAAGATTAAGCTACCAGCTTTCAATGCTTCCAGTGACGATATAACGTTCTATCTGGACAGATTTGAACGGTCATGTAAAACACATAATATAGATAAATCACTATATGTTGATCAATTGTCGAATATACTTAAAGGTGAAGCTCTGAGTATGCTAAACATGGTAGATGAGCCTGACAAGAACAATTATGAGGTTGTCAGGGCGGCCTTATTAAAGAAATACCAACTTAACGAAGACGGTTATCGTCTTCAATTCAAGAATATGTTACCAGAAACTGGGGTAGAATTCTCAGAATTTATTGCAAAAATACGTCTCACGTTTTCACGTTGGGTTGAGCATTCTAAGATAGAACATACATTTGAAGCACTTATGGACTTACTACTTAGAGACAAAGTTTTGTCTTCTGTCAATGAGTCTTTTCCTGCTTTCCTTCATGAGCGTAAGCCTAAAAACATAAAAGAAATGGAAGAATATTGTTGCCAGTATGTCAATGCGCACCCTCAGGTAACCACTAGCAACTCTAAAGTGAAAGAAGGTTTGTCAGTTGCTTCGGCAGCACCATATGGCCCAAACTTCTTCCGTAAATTTCAGGGTACTCAACAAAATTTTGACAAGAAAAGTAACCGTAATTATGCTCAGAATCAGGGCAATCAATCACATAGCGGTTCTTCTTTGAAGAACTGGAGACGGGCTGACAGTCCTCGTTATTCTGTACCCAATAATTATAGACATTTTAGAAGAGATTATAATAATAGAGGTTGTCAAAACTATTCTTCGCGGAGACCTCAATACCAAACTCATAGATGTTCTCATCAATATGGAAATGATAATGATAACTATGGAAACTGGGATTCAAACCAGGATAACAGTTACAATAGAGAATACAATGATAATTTCAGAGGCAATAATAGTCGCGGTAGATCTCAACACAAAAAAAGAAATATCAGCAAGCAAACGCTGTACAGCAAGAATCTCAGGGAGCCTGTAAACAGGTTGATGATAATAAAAACTCTAGCGCTGTCTCATGTTCTGCTTTTGACTTTGGGAGAGCAAATGAATGCCCCCAATGCACTGCTTTGTTCGAACCGACTACTGTAACTACCTTGAGCTGTGGTCACCCTCTTCCCGCTCTTCCTGCTGCAGTTGCGCATGACGGGAGAGGATCTCTTATCCTACATAAAGGTCTAGTAAATAATAATCCAGTCTCAGTCCTTTTTGATTCTGGATGCACTACTATCGGAGTTAAACAATCTCTTCTAGATCCATCCTGTGCCACAGGAAAAGTGATCAAATGTATCACATTTGGTAGCACTTTGGAAAAGTATCCTACTGCCATAATTCACATTGCTACTCCCTTTTTTACAGGAGATGTGCACGCATGTCTTCTACCAAACCCTATTGCGGATCTTATTATCGGTCGTATTCACGGAGTTAGGAATGTACTCCGCAGCAAATTGCTACTTGGGAAGAACAAAATATTCAAGCTACCAATGCTTGGGTCACAAGAGCACAGGCTCGTCAGATACCTCAAACTTCATTAACTGATAATAATGAAGTACATAGCCAAGATAGTCACTTGGTTATTTCACGTGACTCATTTATAAAATTGCAAGAAGAAGATCCTTCTTTAAAAAAATTCTTCATTCTAGCAAAAAGAGGTGATCCAAATCAGAATACAAATCGAAAATCTTGGATTACTATGAAGAACGGCGTACTTGTGCGTATGGTACAAGACTCGACGGCGTCTGCACATTCACACATTCTTGTGCCTAAGAGTACGAGATTACAGATATTGCAACATGCTCATGACTCGCAATGTGCTGGACATATGGGTTTTTCCCGTACAAAGTCGAGAGTTCTTGCGGCTTTCTTTTGGCCATTTGTGAGCAAGGACATACGTATTTACTGCCGATCTTGCAAAATATGTCAAGAGGTCAAATCTAGAGGACCACGACATGCAGCGCCTATCCAGGCTGCAGACATTCCTATTCGGCCGTTTCAGAAGATGGCAATAGATATTATTGGTCCTTTTAGGATCAAGTCGGCCAGAGGACATCAGTTTATCCTTACATGTGTCGACATGTGCACACGTTGGCCAGAGGCTATCCCTCTTAAAAGCATCTCCACTGCCGATATTGCAGACGCTCTTTGGCTGATATTTTCTCGTTTGGGATTTCCCAGAGAAATATTGTCAGACCATGGTACTCAACTTATATCAGACACTATGTCGCAGGTAATGTCGACTCTGCATATTAAAAGGTCTCTCAGCAGTATTTATCACCCCATGTCGAATGGGTTAGTTGAGCGTTTGAATAGAACACTCAAGACTTTACTTGGGAAGATAACTGAGGATCATCCTCAGGATTGGGACAGGATTTTTCCCGCGGCTCTCTTTGCTTATAGAGAGGTTCCCAATGAACACACAGGGTTTTCTCTTTTTGAACTTGTCTTCGGCGCGCGACCACGTGGCCCTATGTCTTTGCTCCACGATCTTATCACTGCTGATAATATTAGCGATGACACACAATCTTCATATGAGTATGTCATTGCTCTGAGGCAAAAGATCATCGAGGCATGCAAACTAGCAACTTCTTCTGAAGTTGCTAAAGAAAAGGCAAGGCAATTTGCAAATAAGAATAGATGTCTACGACAACTTTGTCCAGGTGACAAAGCACTCGTTCTACTCCCTTCTAGGGAGAACAGACTTCTTATTGCATGGAAAGGTCCGTATACGATAGTCTCAAAAATTTCCGATGTCGACTATGTTGTCGATATTGATGGAAAGCATAAAACTTTCCATATAAATATGCTCACGGAATTTCTTGAACGACCGGACTATTTGAAGCCTATTTTCCAGGCGACGGACGATTCTCCAGTACCTCATGGTCATTACTCATCCCTGTCGGTTATACAGGATGAGGAAACTACTTTTTCAGATGTCAATCTTCCTCTTCCTGTGATCCCACTTCATTCTACGGAATCTTGGAAAAACGTTACTGTTTCTCCTAGTCTTTCCGCTGAGGAACACCGACAAGTCTCTTCGATGTTACAAACGTTTCAGGATGTCCTTACCGACATTCCTGGACACACACATGTCATTGAACATGACATAATACTTACTGACCATAATCCTATTAGAGTCAGACCCTATCCTATACCTATCCATTTTCAATCACAAGTCGAAAAAGAATTGGATGAAATGATACAATTGAAAATAATTGAACCATCCACTTCAGCATACTCTTCGTCCATGGTAATTGTTCGAAAGAAAGACAATAACATACGCCTTTGCGTTGATTATCGCAAATTGAACCAAGTTACGAAGTTCGATGCTGAACCTATGCCTTCATTAGAAGAGCTACTAAACAAACTTTCTAATTCTAGATTCTTTACCAAACTCGACTTATCGAAAGGTTATTGGCAAGTTCTTTTAACCGAACGTGCCAAACCTCTTACTGCTTTTTCTACACCCAGGGGTTTATTTCAATGGAATTTCATGCCTTTCGGCCTTATGAACGCCCCTGCTACGTTCGTACGCATGATGCGTCGAATTCTCTCATATCGTACAGATGTCATAGCATACTTAGACGATATCTGTCTCTTCAGTGATTCCTGGGAAGATCACTATTTGGGTTTATACGAATTGCTGTCTACTCTTCGCGAGTATAGTTTGACTGCAAAACCCTCTAAAGCCTTTATAGGATTTAGTGAAATTTCTTTCCTGGGTCACCGGGTTGGTCATGGTCTGTTAAAGACAGAGGACCACAATATTTCCAAAATACTAAACATTTCTGCTCCTAAGACGAAAAAACAAGTACGTAGTCTCTTAGGTTTGATACAATTTTACGGACGATTCATTCCGAATATCTGTCCTCCATTATGGCACCTCTTTCAACCTTGATGAAGAAATGATCGCCTAATCTGATACGCTGGTCTCAAGAATGCCAATCCTCATTGGACCAGATTAAAACTCTATTTTCATCTCCACCTATCTTAAGGTTACCTACTATTGAGAAGACTTTTGTTCTTCGAAGTGACGCCTCATCCACTGGGATTGGGGCAGCACTAATGCAGGAGTATTCAGATACTCTGCATCCGGTGATGTATATCTCTAGGAAACTAAATGCGGCAGAGAGGAATTACTCGGTTTTAGACCGTGAATTGTTGGCTATGGTTTGGTCAATTCTCAAGTTACAAAGATTCCTTCTGGGCGCGCATTTCATTGTGGAAACCGACCAGAAAGCTCTTACTGCTATTCAGAGTAAAAACTTGAAGAGCTCGAGATCCACTCGCTATGCCATTGCTCTTCAACCATTTCATTTCACGGTGCGAGCTATCCGAGGGTCGGATAATGTGATGGCAGACATTTTGTCCAGATGCCTACATGATTCCACTTGACTTTTCTGTCCTATATTTCCTGATAGACGTCGAGATTTATAACAGGTCTCTACTATAATTATATATCAGCACATCTATTCTCACTTTATGAGAATTTATAACATTGTACTGTATGATTTACTTTTTTCTGTTACCGATTTTGGTATAACTGAAGAAGGCTAGGTTAGCAATATAAGGGCCAAAAGTTCTAATGGCCACAATTTATATTCAAGAATGTATTTTGATTACTGTATTAGAAAATCTAACATTTATCATATAGAATTGTGTTATTTATATTTTCGCAGCAAATCATTGATGTGTGCGAGATGCTGTAAATTGTGTCTACCATGACGTAGTAGGAAGTACTTACTTACCTTTGGAACAACTCTGTAGATGTGCCCACGTAGTCTATGACCTGGTCTGCTGGGATCATCGACTAAGTTAATATTATGTATACAGCATTATGGCATAATATTATTACATGTTTACATAATGTAATGTTTGGCTGTAAAATGATTATATCTCTATAATGTGGTATATTATGATATGACACCGCTGTTTGATGACATTCCATTGTTTAATCCTATGATAATATATTTAATGTCAGATAAATTTGTATGTATATAATTTTGATTACATTATAATGTTGCCAGCATTGTGGTGTATGTTGGTGGCACCTCCCTGGAATATGTGTATACTTAGGGAAATACTTTCTCTAAGGATTTGAGATAGTCTCACCTGTCGCTCCATGCGTCGAGCTAGCCTCACATTAGGCATTATATTTTTGGTGATACGTTTATCCGCGCATCATTCGTGCGTTAGGAGCCTGTTTGATCTTGCTCTCGGATTTAAAAAAAAATGTTTCATTTTTTTTCCCGGGGGTGCAGTAGTCTGTTACGCACAGATCTTTCTGAGGCAATATATATATATTTACCTGTCTTGATTGTACACTTTAATTTTGTAAGCCAAGGTGCATAACTCTTGATTTGCGGAGGTTACATTTTACAATTGTAGTTACCTTCTCTTGTGTCTTAACCTGACCGTCGGTTTATTATTAGACCCATGTCTGGTTGTTTCCTTATATGGCTAGAACATGTCATCTGTTCTTGGAATGTTTGTAACCTGAGTTGAGGTTTATTCTCTGACTATATAAGGCTCGTTTTGGTCAAGTATCTTTGCTTGGTATGTGTCCAACATCGGCCCATTTGAGTTGAACTCAGGGGTCAAGCGCTTCTGCGCATGTGTCGAATTTAAGGTTGCTTGAGAAAGACTTCCGTTCCGGGAGTCTTACAAGAGTTCTGATCAGAGTGAGACGCGTTTTCAGCGTCCGTGATCATTTGTCGGGGAATATGGATGTCCTCTCGAGTTGTTAGTTTATCTAAAGATGATTTTCCCCTTTGTGATTCTAAGCGCCTGGAGGCGTGTGAGTTGTGGTGATTATTTCGGAAGAAAGGTAATTGCTCTTCTGATTATTATTTGTCGCCAGTTGTTATGATTGACATTTTGTAGGCTGCTTGCTAACTTTCCCACTGCGCGGGAAAGAGTCTACTGCCTTAAGAAGTTACAGCTCACGAATCACCCTGTCTTCTATGCATCGGGTTGATGCATGCCCCAAGGGCTATCTGTTGGTTGAACTCTGTGCTCCGGCGGTATCACGTCAGTCAAGGTTTGACACCTTTGCTATTAAAGGAACTTAGAGGACATTGCCTGATGTACTCCAGAAGATATGTCTGTCTTGCTGGGGTCAGAAAGGGAGAGTTGGTTTACTCCCCTACGTCTATATATATCGGCTGTAGTAGAAAAGGATGATGGTTTCAGCACCTGATTATATCTACAGTCGTTTGCTGATGTATTGATACCAATTATATTATTCACCATTGCTATGCTATATGTCGTCAAGATCGTACTGACTTTGTATATGCTGATGAACGTCTACTGTCCTGTGTCGTGAATAAATGCATGAAACGTCACCAGCTGTTACCATTACTGACTTTCCTCGTTGTGAGTCAAAGTGACGTCCTTGTGACCTGTGTACTGTAGTCCTGTGTGGACCTTCATGTACTATCAACACATCAGACAAACTACCAGACACGAGACACCCCTCCATACAGCCTTCAACATCCCCTGGTGTCTACAGAAGTATATTACCACCACACTTGGTGACTACCAAATATTACACCAACATTTTGTGGCCAATTCTACTTCTACATTTCTGGGTGGCCAATATTACTTTCAACATTTTTTGGTGAACAATAATCACCACTGCTACCCTGTGGTGGACTACAACAAATAATACTTCAACAATAAGTGACTATTATTTAATATCATTGCGATTAAAACAACAGTAGTCGACAATCTAATAGTTATTGGTGACAGGCAATATGTGTTAAATTGTGTGTATGGATAAAGTAAATAATAATTTACTTTGTGCGCTGTGCATTTTCTCGCGGGCAATAACGGGGGAGGGCGCATACCCTTTTTCCCGACATGCCATAGCGGATAACTTATGGGTGGATAGGATAGTAGCAGTTTTTTTAAATGTTCTTTTCTTCCTAATCTAGCACCTGAACAAAACCAGCGGCCAGCGGTCTAAATGTAACATTACCAGTATCATTATTATTTTGGTCTTTGATTGTTGGACTAGTTCGGTCCTCCTTCTTCATTCAGTGAAGGATTAATGGTGTCTTCTTCGTGGCACTAGTCCCAAGTTCCTTCGTGAACCGGTTGGGCCAAAAAGACCAATAAACAAAAAGATTAATTGTAACTGGACTGTACATTACCCAGAATTATTTATCCAATTTTTCCAGCCCACTGGGCATACGAAAGAACATATATTCGTGACGTCTGACAGCCGTAGCAACGGAGTAATCCAGAAAACTACGCTGTTTCAAAATCGGCACTCACCATAAGAACCAGCTGATAGAATTTACCATCACCATCAGTTTACATATTGTAACATTTGTCTTAGCAACCAGATGCTTAGCATTACAGGAATTACTTTTCTCCTTTTGCAATTGTGAACGTCCCGAGCACGTCTTGCTTCAGTAACTATTTGCGGTGACACATGATTCATCTAGGAAAATTAAACTACCAAATTTGGCGTCCACCTTGTAATTATTATTCGATATATAGGCTGGACTGGGGCCATATTTGGGCAACCCTCCTGACTGTATAGGATCAAACAATGGTAATTTTTAAAGGGATACCAACACCACTATTAGGTAAGCAAGAGTGTTTGTGGCCACATATGACAGAGTGAGAGATAGAGAGAGTGAATATTTTCATTTGTTACAATCATTGTACTAACTTCTTTTTTGTTTCGCTAAACTGAGTACTTTACTGAGTAGTAATTTAGTGGGGAATTTGTTCTTCATATTCTATTCTGTAACGTAGTGCTTATCTTTGACCTTTGGGTTATTAACTTCTTTTGGGATCCTTTCTCAACAAGGGGAGGTCACTTATTCGGTTATTTTCATATATCTGTAAGCATGATTTTTATTTATTTCTCTATATGGTTGATGTTGTAAAAAGTTTAATGATAATAAATAACAAAAAGAATATACATGTGTGTGTTGGTCAGACCCATACCTAATTAACCATAGTTTTTCACGTTTTGTGCGTCTTGTTGTCACATAATTGTGTGTGGGCGTGTTTAGTCAAACTTATCTTTATAGAGATAAGGGGATGGAAGAGTGTCTTACACTACAATGTAGTCGTATAGATAAGCTGGACTAGAGAAACTATTCAGTCCAGAGACAACTTTTTCTCCTTAACTATTCACTCGTGAAATCTATTCTTACACCTTTATTCTCACTTATTTACCACTGTCACCTCTGCTCAGACGGGACTATACATATCTTCTAACCTATCTAAAAATATACGACAATACTATATTATCATTTCTTCTTCATCTTCATTGTCATCATCATCTCTTTATCCTTCTTTATCTTCTCCTACTTTTTATCTTCTCCTTCTTTTCTTCTTCGTCTTTTTCTTTTCTCCTTTATCTTCTTCTTCTTTTTCTTCTTCTTTTTTTTCTTCTTCTTCTTTTTCTATTTTTTTTTCTTCTTCTTCTTTTTCTTCTTCTTTTTTTTCTTCTTCTTCTTTTTCTATTTTTTTTTCTTCTTCTTCTTCTTCATTATCATCATCAAGTTTTCCTTCTTCGCCTTCTTCTAGTTTTTCTTCTTCGTTTCTTCTTCTTCTTCTTCTTCTTCTTCTTCTTCTTCTTCTTCTTCTTCTGCTGCTGCTTCTTCTTCATCATCATATATTTCTCCTTCTTCCTCTTGATTCTCGTGAAAAATTTTATAAATGTACTGTTCGTGAATGAATCTTTTTATCAACTTTATGCGGGTAGTTCCCGGGAATCTCTCAGAAGACAAATAAAGAATATAACGAGTTCCTCCTCAAGAACTGTAGGAGGCAAGTAATATAAGGTTATGCAGGGAGCTGGCAACATCATCATGTTAAACATTACACTGGCTAAAAAAAAAAAATTTTTTTTTTCTTTCTCTAACATTTCTATGTTTTTCTGATCAATTTTAATGCGCTGTTTTTAAATCTGCAAACCGTTTTTCTCTATCAGGTCGGGATCTCTAGAAATACGCAATTGAAGTTTTTTTAACAACTCATACAGTATTACAACATCATTCGTACAAGAAGTATAACAGTTATGTAGGCTTGAATTTCTTTGCAGTCGACTTTCATCGGTGAATGGCATGTGGTACATCGCGATGAAGCATCCAACAATAATCGGCAAGCATGGTCACACTCCACCGTCCTTGATAACGTGACTCCATTACGGCGATATCTTGATGGAATCATTCTCCATGTTCATCGCTGACTTCGCCAAGGTTGTCAAGGAAAAATTCAAGATGCGAATCGAGCAAATGGATTTTGAGGGACATGTTACAGCCCATAATTCTGTATGCATCTATGCACTGCTTAACAATATGCACACAGTCGACAGATTTGTGATTTCCCAGAAAGTTATCGACGATCGATTTGAATGCCATCCATGCGCGAAGTTCACTACCATGTAACAAGTTCTCGAATTGTTTGTCTGCAATAACTTTCCTAATCTGAGGTCCTACAAAGATACCTTCCTTTATCTTTGCATCGCTAACTTGCGGAAACTTTTCTCGAAGATAAGTGAAAGCTTTACTCGTTTTATCTAACGCTTTTACGAAATTCTTCATGAGCCCCAACTTTATATGTAACGGTGGTAAAATGATGCTGTCTTTGTTAACTAATGGCTCGTGTATTACATTTTTATGCCCGAGCTGCATACGATCCCTGTTAGGCCACACCTTTCTTGCATAATGTTCCTGTCTTTTGCGGCTGTCCCAATCACATAGGAAGCAACAAAATTTAGTATACCCAGTCTGCATGCCTGTGAGAATTGCAATGACCTTTAGGTCTCCACAAATCCGCCATTGGTAGTCATTGTACTTTATTTTTGCCAAAAGTATAGCCATATTGTCATAAAAATTTCTTTCATATGAACAGAGTAGGCGACTGGAATTGATGAAAATAAATTTCCGTTATGCAATAACACTGCTTTTAGACTAGTCTTGGAAGAGTCGATGAAAAGTCGCCATTCGTTGACTATGTTCTCATGACCGAGGTGCACCATTAGACCGTTTACATCTTTGCAATAGCAAATGTCATCATCCATCTCAAAGTATTGAACAAGTTCTCCGTGTCTATGACGAAATTTAGATATCGGAGTATTGGGCGATAAAAGATTCCATTCTTTGAGTCGCGAACCGAGTAATTCCGCTTGTCCTTTGGTAAGAGCGAGATCACGTATTAGATCTGAAAGTTCTGAATGGTTAATTTAGTGAACACCATCATTCACCGTTATATAATCCCAGTCAGAATTAGTTTCTAAAGCAGGTAAACTATCACTTTCTGATGGTTCATTCACGTCCAATGGATATTGTTCTGGTGGAACTGGGATCGGACTCGTGATTGGATCATGAGGCACTGGTTTCGAAACGGATTCAATATGTGGATAAACCACAGACTTTCTAGTTTTAAAAGTGAAACCATGGATATTTGTCAAGCAGAAGTAACAATCAGTAGCGTGATTTGTCGGTTCACGCCTTATTACTGGCACTCTAAAAGGTATCGACTTATGCTTCGGCGATTTTCGTAACCAACCTGCCAATGTATTTGCACAAGTCTAACAAACTGCATTTGGCTTCCAGGATTAATTTGCATCATCAACTTTCAAATCGAAATAAAGTTCATATGCTTTTTTTGTTAAGTTTTTCTGGTGAACACGATCGGTAAAATATCCGCACACGTAACAGAACAGATCAGCCGAACTTCTACAACTTCTAGAAGCCATATTTCGCTCAGAATTATTTCAAAATACAGTAACTATTTGAAAAATAGCGTAACATATGTCATGCATCTTTTAGCAGTATAAAAAGTAGAATTATTTTGCATTTTATTAATTTTTAATAAGTTATATAGTAAAAATGAAACGGAGCAAATAACGGTTTCCCAAAAATATATTTATTCACAAATATCTTAAGAACCCGATGTGATAGAGATAAGCGGATTTCAGATTTGAAATCAGCGCAAGAAACTGACCTAAGAACACTTATTCTTATATAAGAAAGTAAAATGTTGTTTGTCAGTGTTATTTCTACAGACCAACGATACAAGAGTACAAGGGCTTTGAAGCAAGCTTCCTGCAAGGAAGGGGTCACCATCAGACGGGTCTTGAAGACGCTTGACAACCTTTGTAGTTAGCCTTAATGCATGAGACGAGCTACAGCCACCAGACTAGACTATTGTAGAGAAATGCAGTCTAAGGCACCTGTGGGAACCAACAACGGCTGAAGCAGACGTCAACCAACCCCACATTGGGAAACTAAGTACCATAACAGCGCAACCAAAGAACATTTCACAATTTTCCATAATTCCACCACAGTTTAAATCATCCGATGATGATAAATATCATCGCTTCTTTTTTGTAAACAACTTTATTTATTTTACATTGTTAAAACTATAAGTGATTATTAAACATGTTTATCTGTAACTGTAAAGCTATAGTTGGTTTAATCACTATTGAGTGAAGTGTATGTCTGCACCCGTATGATTCATATTGTTCTAAATACA
Organism: Oreohelix idahoensis; assembly: GCA_024509875.1. Lineage (NCBI taxonomy): Eukaryota > Metazoa > Mollusca > Gastropoda > Stylommatophora > Oreohelicidae > Oreohelix > Oreohelix idahoensis. Next base: position 38,280 of record JAMPIV010007102.1, read on the forward strand.
TAACCAGGTAGAGCTATTAGATTCAGATTTTGCTGAATCGCCTCCAGCTGGGAGCTCAGAAATACGAACCAAAATATGTGTCCTCATAGAAGGGGCGGGAGATTAATAAGTTCACGACAGCTTAGATGATCTCAGTTGTTGTGCTTGCTTTTCTTTAAAATTCTGTGAGGCTCCCTTAAATAGAAGCATCAATTCTTCTATTTATATCTCTGACACCTTTGAATACCCTCATTATTATACTGTAAGTCTGGCCATTGTTTGACCACTACTGCGGAGCAGAGGAGACAATACAATCACACGAACATGAACCCATTATCTTCCACATCAACATCGATAACTGGAAAGGTGTATATTACACTGTTTTTAAAAAGCAAAAAATACAATTAAAACAGTTGAAGGTTATAACAATTATGTGATATTTCAGCAGAGATTATAATATTAATATACGTCGTCCAAGAGGGAGTTGCTAATTATTGCATATATAAAAGTTAAATTTGAGGATTTCGGTTACAAAATCTAGTTTGATCCGACATCATTTATGAAAGAAGTGAGCCCCACCCGTACGTTTTTTGTGTGACGTCACATTTTTCAACCCCCTGCCCAATCATCACACTTCATCACAAAATTTTAGACCCCCCACCCCACCCCACCCCTCCCTCACTTGCGTGACGCCTTATGTGACCACCCCAAAAGAGCGAACATGCATATGATGATAATGGCGACTGCTACAAAAGTACAGGAATTTTGACGCAGCTGTATTAGTGTCCATTCTCTGTATGGAGCGAAAAAGGAAACAAGAGAAGAAGATAGAGAGAGACTTGATCAATGCATCTTTGACAGCTGTACGATTCATCGTTGACTGGAGTCCGGCAGATAAAGGCTATAGTCGCATCTAGCAAGCTAACGCTTTTAAATAAAAGTGTCAACTTTAATTCCGTTTCATAAGAAACAGGTAGTAATGCTTTTCTAAATCCCAGGCAAAAATAGTTGAGAATAATTTGGTCGCTGAAAGCCCTTAAGAAGAGAATACATTGACAGGCTTTTTTCATGCGGAAATTCAATTAAAATTTACAGACGTAACTAACAAAAGAAAGACGTACATAACAAAGCATTTGATGGTACAGCGTTATTGGTGGAAACGACAGCCATATTGGATTTCAATGCTGAATTTGAATTGAATAGCGTTTGTACTTTTGGTATTATAAGCACCATATTTTAAGTAGAATCTCTAAAATATATTTTAAAACTGTTTCATTTAATTTTTTATAAGTTAGATTACGAGCTACAGAAAAGTAGTAACCAAAAATAGTAATATATTTTGCAGTGTAATTTGCAAGAACTCACAATTTAAATTGATAAGATATCATAAATCTTATCTGGTGAAATTATTAAAATACAATAGAAAATACCTGCGCCAAATCTTCTCTGGATTGATGAATAAATAAGCAAATTATAATAATATTAGTAATGAAAATGAAGATTTTGAGAAATTAATAGTATCATATCCAATGCAAGTCTAAATGAACACAAACAGAAGACAGGAAGTGTATCCAATACGCTTAAAACAAAGACATTCTCTGGCAGAAACAATCACACTAAATCAAAGTCCAAACTATTGGGGTTGGAGTGGCTAAGAGGTATAGTGTCCGCCTCTAATTCTAGAGGTACTGGGTTTGATTCCCAGTAGAGATAGAGTTGTCCATGTGCAATGCAGATAGTCCTTAAAAAAACCAAACCAAACCAAACAATGCAACTTTTATTTCAGCTTCCTGCAGTTCCACCAAAGGAGCGGTGGAAATTCAAAGTACAGTAGCTCCTCAAAATTCTAACTAATTGGGACCAGGGCTTGTTCCGATGTCTGATTTGTCCTGATTTTCGAACGTATCAAAAATACCCGCTTTGGGGACTAAAAAAATGTATTTTACAGCATTACTAGGCAATTCTTGTTCTAGAATCACCAGGGTATGAGAGATAGAGGAGGATCAAAGAACACATGGAGAAGAGAACTGGAGACCAAGGGAACGAAGAAGGCATGGAAATCTGATGGTATGGGACAGGAACCCTTGACATATGGTTGTTGAAAGCCTATGCTCCTTGGGTAGCCAGCTGAAGGATGATGATGATGAATTAGAATCTTCAACTCAAATGTCAAGCTTGTCCTGTTGTATGGCTGTGAAACACGGAGAATCAGATGCAAACAGACGTTCATATATAAGTGCATGCAGAGAATAGAAGCATTAAAATGTGATGACAAGATGCGGAACTGATGTTTCACCAGAATCAGATACAAGAACAAAAGGGAAACAGAGCATTCAGGCCACACACAAATATGCATATTACTAGTCCAACAGAAGAGACCAAGTGGTAATCTTCAGACTCCGCACCGGCCACAGCAGATTGATATACCACCTTTTCAACAAGCTAAAGATAGGAATCATCCACACACTTTCAGGATTCCGCCTGCGGTGAAACATGTTGAGAACTCAGCATTGCACACTAAGCTGGGAGGAGTCACTTGAGCTCCAGACGTAACTTTGGCTTTTTACCTGGTTGCCTGCATGCAGGTGGATCTCACTATGGGCCAATGATGGACAAGTGGAGCTGAGAAGTGGTTCTGTGTAGGACGTGACAATTCCTTTGGCGAGCTCAGAATTAAAGCCCAGTATTTTAGCTCTGTATATTTTATATAAGTCCGTTCACCAATTGATGTTCAACTTTAAAATTTATTTTCTAAAAAACTACCTGATGTAATGAATTCATATTTTGCATGTAGTCGTATATTATCCATGACGTTACATATGTTGTTGTTAATTCAATATCAATTCTGCATTATTCAAAACCGTAAATTCCTTTGATCTTTTCCGAATCTTACAAGAAGCACGGCTTAAAAATTAAATTTTACAGTATACTACGTCATAAATGTCAAAAGTAGGATCAGAGGCGTATCCATATCTGCTCACCGCATAGGAAACATCTATAAGTAGTGATACATTTAAATCTGAAACGTGGGGGTAAAAAAACTGCATTCAAAACTATATTGTATTCGACACGGTAAATTTTACATGTATACCTGCACTATTTCTTCGTGTTTTGAAGGAGCATAATTACATTGTTTTATGTTTTTGATATCTCAATTAAGTTACATTTATCCCAGTCCGTATCTGACGATTCTATATAACTTTACAATAATTTCACAATACGCCACTGACTAATGATGTCGCACTATTTCAGCTTTCAACAGCATACAACTGCGGTGCACGAAATGTCATGATTTCGTCTTAAAATATATTTGTTTCTATTAAAAAACCATTTATTGCCCGTGCAAAACAACTGTACTGCTGACATGCTACATTTCAATACCGGTAGGGGAGTGTGATTTTAATATAACCTGATGAATAGATATCTAAATCTAGATACATTTTCTGGAGGCAAAAAATGTTTCCATAACGTCATGAACAATATAATACTACATGCAAAATATAAATTCATTACATCAGGTAATTTGTTTGAAAACAAATTTCAAAGTTGAACATCAATTGGTGAACGGACTTTTATAGCTGGGAGAACAGGTACTGGAGCAGGTCGACCACTTTAAATATCTCGGATCTATTATAGACCGAAAGGGAGGCACCAAAGAAGAGTTGGCCACTCGAAAAGCAGCAGCTGGGAGACTTTTTCAGGCCATAAATCGAGGATTCCTCAGCAAGAGAGAGGTTGGTAAGAAAACGAAGAGGGCTGTATACCGCTCCACCTATGTCCCAGTCTTGACATATGGATGCGAGTCATGGGCAATGACTACAACCCACAAAAGCCAGATCCAAACCTCAGAAATGAGGTATCTGAGGAAGGTGGTTGAAGTAACAAGAAGAGACGTGGTCCGCAACCAGACGATACGTTAAGGCCTAAAATCCCACCCCCTGCAGACATAAATAGAACAGTCCCAACTGAGATGGTTTGGCCATGTCTGCAGAATGGGAGAAGATCGGCTACCACGACACGCATGGGAAACAAAGAGCCAGGGATCCAGACCCCCAGGACGACCCAGAGTCCGCTGGGAGGACACCATTAGACAATCTTTGAAGGACCGAGGACTAGAATGGAACCAGGCCAGAAGGAAGACAGTCGATAGTATAGTCTGGCACTCTCACTTCCAAACCTCTACACCTCACGGTAGAAGGGGAACAACTAAGTAAGTAAGTATATTTTATAGCCCCCTTGGATGGCGGGGAATGCATAGTTTGCCACGCGCTTCTTAGCTTGAGACCAGATGTGATGATCATTTAAAAGCTAGCTAAGCTGGAGAAACTGGAGCTTACTTACTTACTTACTTAGTCTAGATCTATTGTGTAGAAAATACCAAGGAGTCTTCAACTTGGTATCGGCTGCAAAAAAGCGAGAACCTCAGTAGCTCTAATTAAACAATAACAAGGCGATATCGAACAGAGGGCCCACTATGCTTCATTTCAACCGTCCTGCGTACACTCTTACGAGACTGTTTCATACTACAGAGTTGGATTACACTGTAATTTTCGCAAGATAAATTCTCAGTAGAATTTTACAAAGTGCATAATTGACTATGTTTTTAACAATTCTATTGCAGGTAATTTTTTTCTTTCTGTATGTAGAATCACAGATGGGAGCTCTCAATTTATGATAGTAATCAAACCTCGCGGTCTTTTATATTCGGACATGCGCCTAATTTAACCCTGTCTAGGTTGAAGAGACGCGCCTCGCCAAAACGATGCTCAGTTTTATTTATTAAAAAAAAAAGATGGGAGCTCAAAGCACTTTGTTTCTTTTTTTGGTCTTTTTTTAAAGGAATAAAATAAACATAGAAAATTGATCAGTTTGAAGTAAGTAAATAATTTTTTACTTTGAAATGTTCTGTTTTATTGTTAAGAGATGAGCCTGTTGCGCGGAGTTTTGGGTTTTCAATTTGTTCAAATTGTATGCTGTGGTCACCTGTCTAATAGTTGCCTCTGCTGATCATGCTGAGAGTGAGGATGCCATTGTGTACACTGTTGGGTCTGTAATCCGTGGTGAGAAATCTGGGTGGGGCTTCTCTGCTGGAGTAAATGGCAAAATCGTGGCTGAACACAGCGGGACTTACATGATAACAACCTCCAGCATGAGAATGAAGGCGAAGGCAGCTACTGCAGCCTTTCGGTGGTTGTCTAAAACATCATTAACAAAGGCAGTTATTGTATCAGACTCACAATCCATGCTCCGGAAGGTCAAAGGTGGATGACTCCAGGTTGAAACGAAAAGTTCCATAGAAGCCTCGAATCTTCAGAAATTGGTGTGTATCCACTGTCCTGGTCATGCAGGTGTTACGCTACAATGAATGAGCTGACAGACTAGCTTCAAGAACACCCATAGAATGTGCACTGGATATCGGTAAGGGCGAGATACTCAAGGCAATTAATGATCGCCTATTAGAGAATGACACTGCAATCGATGAACCGTCAAGGCTAAGATTGCTGGAATTGGACATCAAATGCAAGACCAGCAGGGATGGACGTATGAGAAGATGCATCCGGCGCGCAACAGGAACAGTCAGCATTCATACCCTTCGACATTTGGCAAATAATCTCAGACCTAAAGGTCTTTTATATTTGGGCATGCGCCCTAATATAACCGACTAGGTTGAACGGGACGCGCATCGCCAAAACGAGGCAAAACTTTATTTAAAAAAAGAGCTGAGCACCTATAGGTTTGCCTGGAGTGCAAAGACGTTGATTCATATCAACAATAATAATAACAATAACAATCAAATTGTCGGCACCGGTGCGCATCCCGGGAGTGATTGAGAACGCTGTTTTGTTTTTGGCGAATATGACGTGGTTACATGGTGAATATTTTTACTGGATAGTTTTAGGACAGAAAGTGTGTTGATTTGGTGTCCTGTGGGTATTGGGGGTCGGAGTGGCTCAGAGGTATGTAGTCCACCTCGTATTCAAGAGGTACCGGGTTCGAATCACAGTTGAGGGATTATAATTTATTGAAATATTTTTTTAGAACCAGTGGTCCTAATTACGTCATAAGTTAATAAACTAATAAAACGGTATTGAATCAGTTTTACTAATAACAGTTCACATGAGACAAGGGACGTTTCGGGTTTTACCCTTCGTCAGCCACAAACAGGTGACAAAGACCAAAATTACATATAGGTACTACAAAACTATACGATGATGAGAAACATACAAAAAAATGGGCGATACAAGCAGATGGAAAAAGTAAATAACAATACAAGAAAACCGTAAAATCTAAAAGAAATACTGAAACAAGAAAGTAAATAATCCAACGAAACGAAAAAAGAAGAATAAACAAAACTGTGGAACTAGTTAAAGTTAGCTTAGCTCGATGCAAAAATTCCGTGGAAGAAAGCGGTAGTCTCTTGTCACAGAATTCGCAAGGAAGTGACGCGCGATAGCGACAAAACAAGAGATATAAAAAGATACGAAACGAACCAAAGCAAAAACATAAGAAGATGGATCATAAAGACAACGAATAAAGAATGAAAAAGAGAAAAGCTACCAGAATTTATGCAAAATGATGTTGTATATTTAAACCGCCGGGAGCTAGAACGCCCATTTTAAAAATAAGGCGATTCTCCAACGAAAAGCGAGTCTTGTCATTACCGGCACATGAACGCAGGGCAGTGACATGTATATCGGAATTACCTGAATGGTCAGGTCTATTGAAATGAAGGGCCACCGGTAAATGTTTGTCCTGATAGATGTCATTCAAGTGCTCACGAAACCTGTCTGCCAAACGCCTACCAGTTTCACCAATATAGGTCATGCCACATCTCTTGCAGATGATAGCATAAATCAGGTTTCTGGATTCGCACGTAAAAGACTCTCTAATGATAAATGTTCCTTTAGGAAAAGTGACTGTCTGAGTTTGGAGTACAAACGGACAGGTCTTGCATATCCGGCGTTGGCACGGTTTAGTACCAAAGTAAGATGGGCTAGAATGTCGCAAGCGACTGTGTACAAGAATATCCCTAAAATTCCTATCCCTATTTATTTACTAATTACGTCATACTCCCCCCTGGTCTCATGGGTAGTGAGATCGGATGGCTAGCCTTCTGGGATAAAGGCGAAAAAATTCCGTGTGCAAGTTGCGCATGTTAAAAATCCCCACGGCAGTTAGAAATCGTAAAGAGTAGGCTTATCAGGCAGCTGCCCTGTCAAAATTTAAAAATTAGGAAACCTACCCACCACAAAAATATTTACAGAATGTGTGATGCCTATACATTATATACACACTGCTGCATTTGCTGCTCGCCAACCTACCCACCACAAAAAATATTTATAGAATGTGTGATTCCTGAATATTATATAAACACTGCTGTATTTGCTGCTCGCCAACTCCAAGAGAAATGTCACGAGCAAAATCACTGCAAAATCCCTGGAAATGAAGAGGCGACAGATTGGCAAAGGAAGGGGGAAAGCTTCCTCAGCTTGACACAAACATAACTTATCAGGAGGCCAAGAGTTTTATCAAGCGCAGGTACAGTCACAAGTGGGAAGAAGAGCATCCAGGTCATAAAAAAATGATCCGTATTACCTGCTCAGCAGAAGTGAACAAGTGGTAATCTTCAGACTTCGCACATGTCATAACAGATTGAGATACCATCTATTCAACAAATTAAAGATAGGAACTACTGATGAGTGTGACTGTGGCACTGATAAAATGACTGCCGAACATCTGCTTCAAAGGTGCCCAACATATGAGGAACAGAGAAAACGCATATGGCCATCACCAGTACCATTCCTGGAGAAAATCTACGGAGATATCAACAGCCTCAGGCTGACCACTGCTTTTTTTTGAACTTATTCAAGTTGACATCTGAGGGTGAACGAGGAAGAAGATGAAGAAGAAGAAATCGCAACATATACACTACGTTTATTGACTTGACCAAGGCATTCGATACAGTGAGCAGAGGTGGATTATGGAAAATCCTGTCAAAATTTGGCTGTCCTGATAAATGTATCATCCTGATCAAACAGCTCCATGAAGGTATGCGTGCCTGCGTCTTGGACAATGGAGAAGCCTCTAAAATGGTTGAGGTTACAAACGGCGTGAAACAGGGTTGTGTTCTTGCCCCGACACTGTTTAGCATGATGTTTTCAGCCATGCTGAATGATGCTATCAATTGGAAGCGAGTTCGGTATACCAATCAAGTACCGAACAGATGGCAAACTATTCAACCCCCGCAGACTTCAATCCAAAACCAAGGTGCAGACTGATATGATCCGTGAATTCCTGTTTGCCGACGATAGCGCTCTGAATAGTAGCTCCGAGCAGAAAATACAGGAAGGTATGGACCGTTTCTCTGCTGCTTGCGACAGCTTTGGGCTAACCATCGATGTCTAGAACACTGAGGTTATTGACCAACCTGCTCCAGGTAAACCGTTCAAGGAGCCAACGATTACAGTGGGGGGACAGAGACTGGTGGCTGTGGATAAGTTCACATACCTGGGAAGCACGCTCTCAAGACTAGCCAACATTAACGACGAGGTGGCTAACAGAATAGCAAAGGCCAGTATTGCATTCGGAAGACTGCGATCGTCAGTGTGGGAACGTAGAGGTATTAGCGTCAAGACAAAACTGAAGATGTACCTTGCCGTCGTTCTCCCCACCCTCCTCTACGCCAGTGAGAGTTGGACCGGTTATGCTAGACGTTCTCGAAAATTAAATCACTTCCAGACAACCTGCTTGCGTCGCGTGCTAAACATTCGATGGCAGGATAAGATCCCAAATACCGAGGTTCTATCAAGAGCAAATATGCCCAGTGTCTATACACTGATTCAGAAATCGCAGTTACGATGGACCGGACATCTGGTTCGCATGTCAAATGAACGCCTCCCAAAGAGGCTTCTGTATGGTGAGTTGAGGGAGGGAAAGTGTACAAGGGGACGACCAAAGAAGCGCTTCAAAGACAGCATGAGGGAGTCACTGAAGAGCTGCCAGATTAATATAACCACCTGGGAGCAACTGGCACAGGATCGCAGAGCCTGGAGAGGCGCTATCAAAACGGGTGTCGCAGTCAGCGAGGCCAACCATGTGAGGCTAACCCAGAAACAACGTGCAGCCCGAAAGTCAAGCGTGGATGTGCAGCCTGTATTGTCTTCGGGCCTTGTATGTCGGTCTTGCAACAGAACTTTTCTTGCCCGCATTGGCTTGATCAGCCATATGTGCACCCATTTAACCTCTTAGAACGAACTGTATTACGAGAGATGTCGATGGATTAAACCTCAATATACACACATTGGGATTCTCGCCGGTGCTACGGAGTTCGTGCACTGCGCTGAGATCATCCCTGTGTGATTTAAGGGAGGAGATCGGAGCACTGATGGCGTTGTCCGTGTGCAATGAAGATAGTCCTTAAAAACCAAACCAAACCTGTGGGTATGACCAAGAGCCCATGTCAACTGTTTGTGACGCCATATCCCATCACTACCACACATCGACTTTCTGACAATTATATTTCTTGCTTTCTTAACATTGTATTGATTCAACAATAAATTTAAAAAAAAAACCAAACAAATGGATACCTCCCCAGAATCGGTACCCGGGCGGCCGCACTCCTCGCACCCCCCAAGAGACTGCCCTGTGTGTATTTGTTAAAGGCGTATGCTCGACGGAAAGCTAAACGATAATGAACGAATTAATGTCAATGAGTACATCAGTGTAACGCCACTGTGTACTTGCCTAGGGTTTTAATGAGACAAAGAAAGTCTCAGAGTATTACTCCCTCAAACATGACGTACAATGAGACTAATATAAGGATGTGCTTGAGGCTGGCAATCTCATCAGGTAAAACAAATAGTTAGAGAAACCACCGCTGTAAGATAATCACCTGTAGTGGTGGCTCAATGCTTCGTAGTGAACAAATAGGAAAATAGTAATAATGATGAAGATGGTGATGATGATGGTGATGATGGTGATGATAATGGTAATGATGGTGATGATCATGGTGATGATCATGGTGATGGTGATGATGGTGATGATGATGATGATGATGATGGTAATGATGATGATGATGGTGATAATGGTGATGATGGTGATGATGGTGATGGTGATGGTAATGAGGGTGATGGTGATGATGATGATGGTGATGATGATTATGGTGATGAAGATGATGATGATGATGATGATGGTGATGATGATGAAGGTAATGATGATGATGGTGATGATGATGATGATGGTGGAATGTTATATGCGGGGCAGTTAGGTTCTGGCTTGGTGAGTATGTCTTCAATCGTTGCTGATGTTTACGCGAAGGCTAGGTTGAGTAGACAAAGGGTTAGCATCATACTTTTCACCTGAACCCAGCCACACAGTATCGTTCTTGGCTCGTACAACAGTGTTAATGATTAATCAATGAGTTGGTGAAGACTGGCCCACATCCAAATTTATTCACAGTAGCTCCAACAATAATTCAGCATAAATAACATTAGGTAGATTGCATTCATTAAGGTCCAGTGTCAGTCCATCGTGGTAAACAATGTAAGAGGCATACAATTCATAAATCTCAATTCTGGCCGTACGAGACTAGCGTTCCGGTTAAAGCAAGCCGTGAACGAAGTATGGCGGCAAATGTAAATATATGCTGACGATCGAAAATGTTTACCTCAAAATACAGTCACAATGCTTCCCGTGGAAGCTGTAACCCTTGACGGCCCATAAACACATCTTATACAATCGTGGCGACCAAATCTCATTACAAGCCACTGAGAAAATATATCGAATAACACATTCACCACGGGAACACAACCATGGCACGTCTCGTCAGGGCGGTTTACATTTTATCAATCGCACGGGAAACTGACCGCTCGGCTGCGCATGGGCAGACGATACATACGTCACGTTATATATTTATAGCTAATGCAGACAGCTGTATTTCAGCAATGGATTGACATACGCCTGTGCGCAAAAGCCGTACACAACAACCACCCCGTACTCTCGGGGGAAAAAAAAACAACAAATGTTTTTTTTTTCAAACATTCCCCGAATGAAAGAACGGCCAAAATTAAGTACATCATAATAAAAAATCGTCAACAGTAGAACAATAAATTCTCAAAGTCCAGTCGAAGTCAAATCTACTGGAAATATTAATGAAAGTGCATGAAAAAGACTGTCATCAGTCAATACATTATCATAAGAATATGAGAGGCAGAAACAAAGAAATGTAAACTAATAATGCAATAAAGAAAAGATCACCTTGTAATGTATATGTTAAAGTAATGATATCACTATAGCATAAGAGAATTGTTACATAAAGAGAATCAAACTAATAAACATGCGAAATATAAGTAAGGTTATGTCTTTTAGGGAACATTAAGAAGGAAAAAAAAAAGAAAAAGTTAGAAGAATTTATACATCATGTAGTTTTCATACTGATCTATTGATAAATATGGTACTGCATTGTTTCCAATTGGCAACAATATGTCTTTCACATGTGCTTATAGCACTAAAGTAGAGTTATCCATTTGACACGAAAGTAGATTGTTACCAAGCAACAAAATGTTCAGGTCCTCATAATATGAAGGTATCGAAAGTCAATCATCCAATGTAAATGAGTGGATCACGTAAATACATTTGAAAGTCACGCAGCAGTACTGAATGTCAACCATGCGCTTATATTTGGATCACATAATAATGTTAATTAGTATCGTTAAAGTCTTGTTGAGGGCAGCGGGAGAGTAA